>PITA01000166.1:234182-280263 GCA_004023965.1 Spilogale gracilis
TCATAGGGTAGCTCTATTTTTAATTTTTTAAGGAATCTCCACACTGTTTTCCAAAGCAGCTGCACCAGTTTACATTCCCACCAACAGTGTAAGAGGGTTCCCCTTTCTCCGCAGCCTCTCCAACACTTGTTGTTTCCTGACTTGTTAATTTTGGCCATTCTGACTGGTGTAAGGTGGTATCTCAGTGTGGTTTTGATTTCAATTTCCCTGATAGCTAGCGACGATGAACATTTTTTCATGTGTCTGTAACTGTGGAAAGAGCCAAGGTGCCTGCCCTTCAACAGATGAATGGATAAAGAAGACGTGGTACATATATACAATGGAATACTATGCCTCCATCAGAAAGGATGAATATCCAACTTTTGTAGCAACATGGACTGGACTGGAAGAGATTATGCTGAGTGAAATAAGAAAAGTAGAGAAAGTCAAGTATCACATGGTTTCACTTACTTGCGGTGCATGAGGGGTAACCTGGAGGACAGTGGGAGAAGGAAAGTAAATGGGAAATAGGGTAATCCAGGGAGAGAAATGAAACAACAGAGACTTTGGACACAGAAACAAACTGAGGGACTTGGAGGGAGGGGGGGTGGAGGGATGGGAGAGCCTGGTGGTGGGTACTGGGGGCACCTATTGCATGGAGCACTGGGTGTGGGGAATGGGGAATGAATCTTGGAACACTGGAAAAAAAATTTAAGTAACAATAAAAAAAAAGAATATGCCAGAATGTGAGATGTAAAATTCAGAATGAGGAACGGATTTGTTACACAGACCCAAACTCTCACCCATGTGACTTAAGCAGCATCTTCTCTCCCTGTAGGCAGATAGACACAGAGGCTCCAATGACCTTCAGGAGCCTTGATCGTCAGGATGGACTCTGATGATGTGAGATGGTCCATAGTGAGATGGTCCGATCCCTCACTGGGCATGACTCTGCCACAGAACCGGGGCCAGCGAACCTCTTTCTCTGCTACATCCCCCCAACATGCCTCTGCCACTCTTTCTAGCTTTCCTTGAAAGACCATCTGCCAAAGGAACATTGTTTTTCTTTTGGTGCATCAATCCCTTCAACCAGCACAAAGCCAAGTCCTACCTTGGCCTGTGAGCTGCTTTATTTTGTTAAGGTAACTGCACATCTCTGACACCTCTCTTATTTGATCATTGAACTCTGAGAGTGCAACCTTGTTTTTAATTTCTTCGAGAGCACTTCCCTATGGCTTCAAGTACCCTCTATGATTCCTAATTAACCCCAAATTATCACTGTCACCTTTGTTTCCCCCATATCTTAATACCAGAAGATGCTTCTGGAAAACAATCTAGGATGTGTGCGCACTCAGGCAAACTGTTTCATTACTTAAAGCTGTGTCCTTTCTGTGTGATGATTCTGGGCACCGACTTGATGCCAGGGCACTGACTGTCTTGAACTTTATTAAAGAGACATCTAGTGGGGCTGAAGTAGGAAAATTGTCACTCTGAATTCTACATCGCGAGGACTGGAAGATTCAGGGCCAAGAGGGACCTCTAGTGTTCTGCGAAAAGTCCAAGTCAATCACGCTGAAAATTCTTTCAGTGTCCTTTCCCAGTTTCCAGGTGTCAAACAAGAGTGCATTTTTATTCACAGTTTGCCATTCTATCTATGAAATACAGAGGCAAAGCCTATTCAGGATTTCTAGCTAGGTATTTTTAAGTGGCTGGATTAATTTCTCAGCACAGGAAATGTGTGCTAGTGGAGCGCCAGGAGCATACTGTCTCCAGCAGCCTGTAATGACACCAGATGTAATTTACTTGAGCACTTACTGTGTGCCCTGAGCTGGCGCCTGGCTCAGCACCATTGGGCATTGCTGCTTTTAAGCATTAACTGCACTGGTTTTTTTTCTCCTTGTTTTTCAGCTGAAGAATCTGAGAGACAGGGAGGTTAAGCAGCCAAGTTGAGGTAACAATTAAGTGGCAGGGCCTGACCCTGATCTCATACTGAGTCCAATGCCTGTGTTCTTTCTTTCTTTTTTTTTTCAATCAAAATATTTCTCTTAAATAGGCTTATTGCGACTTAATTCACATATCCCATAGTTCTCCCATTTAAAGTGCACGGTTCATTGACGACTTATATTTACAGAGTTGTGCAACCATCCTTATAATCTCTTTTAGAACATTTTTATCAGCCCAAAAAGGAACCTCTTAGCTATCACTCTCTAACATGATCAGTTTTTTTAAAACCACTTTGTTGAGGTACGACTGATATGTTAAAAAAACTGTACATATTTCATGTTGTGGAATTTGAGGATAAGTATACATAAGTGAAACCATCACTACCATCGAGGCCACAAACATTATCTGTCACCTCTCCAACTTTCTCCCTGTGCCCTTTATTACTATCGCCATCATCATTATTATGACTGTGGCACAAACTCTTCCCATAACATGCACCCACTTAGCAAATTTTAAGTGTAGCATACAGTACTCTTGGCTACAGTACTATGTTGTATAGTTGGTATCCAGAATTTATTCATTGGGTAAAACAAAAAAATGTATACCCTTCACCACTGCCTCTCCATTTCCTGCTCCACCCAGCCCCTCTGTTTCTATGAGCTTGACCTTCTTATTATTTCACATGTAAGTGAGCTCGTCACGGTATTTGTCTTCCTGTTGCTGGTAAAAGCCTGTATTCTTAAGCATTACACTTGCACTTACATCCGGAGTAGGCTAAAAGGTCACCTTTCTCCCACCGTCTCTCTCCTTCATTCATTCTTCTCCCCGCTCCTGCCCTCCCTCCCTTCCCCCACTTCTTTCACTCTTTCCAGTCTTCTCTTCATTCTTCTGAGCTGGCACATGTATCCATTTTCCATCAAAAGCTTGGTGACATTTGTAATGGGAGTGGATTTGTTTTTTTTTCAGGGCTGTGCTTATAATGGCATTTTTTGACAGCCCACGGGAATTGGCATGTTTTGTCTTGATACTGCTAAATACTCTCCTGCATGAAATCAAAGCAGATCTTTCACGTGTCACTGCTGGGTAATGGCTTTTCTTGGGCGGTGTCCAATCCAGAGAACTGATGTTATTTTATTCCCCTGATGAAAACTGTTATTTGGCTCTTTCCAGCTCTTAAATTATCCTGTCTCAGCATCTCCATCTCAGCTGAAGAGGTAAATCTGTTTTAAAGAACAGGAATTTTATGTGCTGAAACTGAGGCATCAAGGTTGAGTGACTATTTTTTTAGAAGTTGGGCATTCAAAGCATTTTAGCTTATTACCGTGCCTGGAAACTCATGGCTTTTCCAGCCGCAAGTAATTTTTGTCTTGTATTTTTGCTTTGCTTTGTTTTGCACTAGACCTAGGAGGAAATTTTTCAGGTCTTTCAGGAAAAATATATGATCTGGTATATTTTACCAGATACATAGGAAGGTTGTAGACAGGGTGGTTGAGGAGATACTCTGCACAGATCTTCCTGTTAGTGCATAAGCAACTCTTCTGTCTGCCCATCATTGTCCTGTTGGGAAATTTCCCTCCCACAGATGTCTGGTGGTCTGTCACTCACAGAGATTTTCCTAAGGGTTGGGCACCTGAGCCAGACTGAACAAGCCTACCCCATCTCTCCTATACAATAATGTGTCTTGAGGTGGACATCTAACTCAGGCAGAGCCATTCACATGAGGGGCTAACAGAAAAGTTCCCTCCTTCTGAAGACTGCAAGAGCAAAGAACCATTTAGGTCTATACCTACTGAAATAATCTGTGCTGCCAAGTAGAGAAAACTTGCTTAAGGAGGAAGAAAGAAGAGCTTAAAGGCAGAGATAGAGAAATTACATCTTAATGACATAGTCTGATATCCCAGATCCAGCTATGCCTGAACTCAAACCTATTCCTCCTCATCTTTTCAATTGTAAGAATGAATAAATGGACATTTGGGTCAAACTAATTTGAGCTGGGTATTTGTCATTTGAAACTGACAATGTCTTGACTGGTACAACAACACATGCAGAAATTTCTGGTCAAACAAACAGGAAGTGAACAAATACGATTCATTTTCCTTCCATATTGGAAATGTTCCGAGGAGGATCTCATGAGGGCCAGTAAATAGTCTCCTGGCACCAACTATGAATGCATGAATGAAGACTTTGCTTTGTTCCTGCTCTTCAACCATTCATATGGAGTAACTGAAAGTTTCACTCCATCTCCTGATTCTTCTCTATCTAACCTGCATAGGCCATGTCTGTACAACTAAGGACACAGTTGTTCTGATCACAGTTTTTGATACAAGTAAATATTAGCGATGTCTGATTCTTCACAAATGAATTGCATGACACTGGCTCTCAAACTATTTGGTACCAAGGACATCTTTTCTTTTTCGTGTGAAAGATTTTGCCTATCAAAACATCATACTAGATAATTATGGATTTGTTTTCACTATATGGAATAAATCAGTATATAAAAAAGCAACGAATCAGAACAGCTTGTCGTTTGTTAAAACCAGCATTTCTATACCAAACTGATACAATTCCTGCTATGAACAGCAATTTGAGTGTAATGCCATAGTTTAGAATGTTTGCAATATTGCACATATTGTAAATATATCATGAATATCACATATGAAAAATATAAATATATAGATACACATATACCTTTGCCTTTGGAGACTCCTAATTGAGAACATCACACATATTGAGGGTTGGCACTGTGTTAAGTGCTAGGAAGATGTGTGGCACGGACCCTGTCCTCATGGAGATCACAGTTCAATTTCATTCCTCCCTCCAGAGAAAGTTTACTGACTACTTATCAAGCGGAATTCCTTGAGATACAAAGCCGAAGGAGACATGGTCTCTGCTCCCAGAGAACTTACAGGCTGCCTGACAGGAAATGCAGCTAACGCAACTCTCAGGCCACTAAATGCTGTAACAGACTGAGGTGTATCTGACAAGTTAGATTAGCATTGCTAGAGCCCCTGGCCAACCTTTCAGTTCCTTCGGCTCCCGTGACAGTGGAAGCAAAGCTGACGCTGCCGCGCGCCCCCGCCGCGTGGCTGTAGCACTGCGCATGCGCCGTGGACGGTGCGCGCTGCAGCCACACGGTGACCGCGGCGTGCGGGCGGAGCCAGAATGTTAATGCGGGAGACGTGGTTTGGTACGGGTTGTTTTACCAAGCCACGTAAGTTAATGACGTTGGACTTTGGGGATGATGTGGTCAGGGTACTACAAAGCTTGGTAGGACCCCACTCGAGACTCACCATAACCTTGGCGGACATCACCACAACACCATCAGTCTGAGTGGTTTCCATGAGTCCCAAGGGTTACTGAGACTCCATCAGATTGCTCCCTGTACTGATTTTCCCTGTATGGCCCAGGTGAGACTGCACCCCTTGTGGTTATCCCAGTCACTTCTGATTTCTGCAAGATGTATGTGTGAGGGCTTCATTTCACCAGCCTCCTATCCGCTCATTTCAGGGTTCCTTCAAGCATAGGAGGGACCCCACTTCACCCTGGGCAGAGTTAAGGAAGGCTTCCTGGAGGAGGTGGTCGTAATCCTGACTTTAGAAAAGCAGTGGGAGAAGAATGGATAGTCCTAGTAGGTGAAGCCTCAGGCCCAGGAGGGTGAAACAGCAGGGCAAGGGGCATGGATAGCAAAAAAAAAAAAAAAAAAAAAAAAAAAAAGTTTGGAGAATTAGACACAAGGTGGTGTCTTGGTGCATATGGAGAGATGCTGAAGGACTGACATCAAAGGAGTAAAGTCAGAGCTGTGTTTAGGTTGTAACATCAGGGTGGAGGAAGGATGGTGTGTGTGTGTGTGTGTGTGTGTGTGTGTGTGTGTGTGTGTTGGGAGTGATCTGGGAACCTTTAGTGAAACCTTTAGAAGGCCAGAGATAACAGCAGTCATGTGGGCAGAGGAGAGCCAACAGTGCCTGATCCAAGGGACAAGTGAGGAGGATGAAGAGATTTAGAGGCCAAATCAGATAGTGATCTAGAGTTTGGGAGTCCTGAGAGGCCCGAGAAGGACAGCAAAGGCCGCTTTTCCAGAAGTATGCTATGGAATCAGCCTCTCTGGATGGCATTAAAGAAAAATTATTCAGGTACTTGTTAAAGACCAAAAGGAAGACTTTGTCAAGAGAAACTATTGCAATGGGAGCTTCCCAGTAGGGGCAAGAGATGGATTTCAATTCCAAATATGACAAGGAAAATTGGAAATGTACAACCACGGAATAGAGTAGGGGTCAGAGAGAAAACATCAAGGCAAGGGCAGCCTGGCCAAACTGATGTGAGAGAACTCGGACCAGAAGGCAGGCCAGTGTGATCAGACATGGGGGGTGAGGGGTGAGGAATTTTCTCAGACATCAAGGGTGATCAGATACCAAGGGTGAGGGATTTTTACTGAATTAAGCGAACTAAGGACGGAGGGAGGACTTAGAGGAGCCTGCTCCCAGTTTGGTCAAAGGAAAGAGCTTTGTCAGTGGCAAAGTGGAAAAGGAATAGGCGAGATACCCAGAAGCCCTCATAGTTCCCAACACTGCAGTTAACTCTCCTACTGGTCACTTCAGCCCCATGGCAGCCTTACCTCACCCGCTCACCTGTGAACTCACAGAGGTGCTACCAGAGGCCAGGGAGGACTCCAGAGAGGTCCCTGAGTTCTCACTTAGCAGGTCACTGCGGGCCTTTGGAAGAGCAGTTTGGGAGAGAGCAGGAAGTAAGGTCAGACAAGTGTAAAGACCCCTGGGAGGACTTGAGGAGGAGAGTGGCCAGGTGCATAGGGAAAAGCAATTCTTTACAACTGTCTGCACGAGGCCCTGGTGGAACAATCTGACACATGCTTACTGTCAGAACCTTCTGTGACAACTGTCAGCATGGGCGGAGAAATCTTAAGAGAACAAACACCTTGTAGCTAGGTGCCTTGAATAGTGCCTCCCAGCTCTTTAAAATAAACTGACTTCAGAGGCCATCATGTCCAGAGTAGAAAGGTAGACATGAGGAAAAACTCAACTCCCTCCTTAAACTCATGTCTGTCAAAATTATGCAGACTTCCAGGCCTGTAGACTCATTCCTCTTTCCATTGCCCTAGGAAGGTTTTCTCTGTACGTAAAGAAATCGTGTTCTGGCAGCTGTATCCTAAGTAATCACTTTTGAGATAGAACTGTTTGTCTAGCTGGAAAGGCTATATTTGGATTTCACCAGCTGCTTTCCTAATGATTATTAGAATATTTTGGTAATGGTAGCAGCTGCAGGAAAAGTCGCAGTGCTCCCTAATCTTTCTTTAATAAGGGAGATTTTTGCATCGGGCAAGATGACACTTATTTAATCCAGATATCGTCTCTCTGGGTGTTCCCCAATTCCGCCAGGCTTATGGGTCATCCCAACCACTGGTATTCAAATAAAAATGGCTTGAGGCCCCATCACATGCATGTAAAGGGAAATCCTGCATGCGTTTCTGTTGCTTTTGGGCAAGTCCTGTGTGCTGGGGTGGGGTGGGAGTAATTCTTCTAGATGTTGTGCTTCTACTAAATTCTCAGTCTTCTATCTTGCCTCACGTGGTTTGGCTTTTCTCAGTCTCTAACACAGTTGCTTTTTCCTTTGATGCCGTTTGTGTATAACCCATTTCTACAAAGAGTTTGAGACAATGGGGATTATATTGCCACAGAGCATGGCAAATTCTTTAAAACTAAAGAGGAGATATTTCTATTGATTTCTAGATTCAGATATTCCCAGCTCTTTCTACCAGTGTGAGAGTTTCTCTTGGGCTCTCTTCTCCTGGACCATCCAGATCTCATTTTCCTGGAACTTCTCCCTCCTGCCTTGTATCTTTACCTGCCTATTTCTTCTATCAGCTTATTCTGTCCCCACCAACTCAGTCTGCCCTTGGAAACTTATTTTGCTTATATTATTAGGAGAGAAATTTTTGGCTTTTCTTTGGCTTAATGGTCTTCCCTTGAAAAATATTTTAAGAGCCTACTTTTCCACAACCAAATGGCTCTTGAAACATTTTGCTAAGTGAAAGATGCTTTCTCCTTAAGAGAAATTTCATCAACAGCTTTAGAAATAAAATTTTGTTATATCCTTGCTATATTAAAGTATGTCATACCCAGATTTTAGTAACTAGCTTATCAGCATTACTTTTATAGTATTGCCAAAATAAAGCTATAATTTGAAAATTGCTGAGTAAGGAGACATAATACTTAGTATGGCCGGATTTGATGTTCCTGTTTTTCCCATCTTCTTTGGTCATTTCTACATATTGCCTCCTTAGCTGAGATCCTTTTCCATAAGCAGACTTGTCATCCTCTTATTTAGATTTCCTTCCTTCCTTCCTTCCTTCCTTCCTTCCTTCCTTCCTTCCTTCCTTCCTCTTTCCTCCCTCCCTCCCACTTTCTTTCTCTTTCTCTTTCTTTCTCTTTTCCTTCCTTCCTTCTTTCCTTTCTTTCTTCCTTCCTTCCCTTCCTCTCTCTCTCCCTCCCTCCCTCCCCTCTTTCCTCTCTTTTCTTTCTGTCTTTATTTCCAGAACACTGTTAGTTAGCTGGTGGTAGATATTAAAATTAAAATAATAGACCTGAGTTTCATTCTTATGTGTATAAAAAAGAATTGGAAAGAGGTAAAGTGCTTGCCTACTTGCTTATCATTTTTATTACAGATAGAAATTCACACATGGAACCAAAATCCAGGAACACAGTCTAAGATGAACTTGTTTCTGGATTTGAATTGTAAAGGTTCTTGGTCTCCCTGTTATACCTTGAGACTTAAAAGCTCTTCCTTCAGATCTTATTTGAGAAATGAGAGTTGATCAATCTTCACAGCTTTAATGTTGACAGCAATTCCATAAATTATTTGGAAGTGGCTTGTGTTTTCTACTTGATCATGTAATCTTGCCTTACATCACGCCTTGGAGAGAATGCTTTTTTTCTTGCTTACATACTTTGCTAAGAAGTTCCCAGGTCAGCTTTGGTACATCTTATCCTCATGGAGACCTCCCACTAGGTATATTTCTAATCTTCCAAAATGGGCATGATCTGAAAATGAGTTTATGGGGTTGATGAACCTGATGAGCCCGTTCCATCACCATGTACCAGCTGGCATGTCAGCTTCAGGGTCACCACGTGACTTCACAGAGTGATGTCATAGGGCAGGAGGGGTGCCTCCAGGGGTGCACCTGAGACCAAGTCATCAGTGCACTACCTTAGCCTGACTCTCCAGCCCACAGTTGTGGGGCCATACCTGAGGTATACATCTGCTGATCATGACATTTCTTATCCAGATGTCATCTGGTTTTACCAGCTCGAGTCATATAAATATAGTAAAATCTCTGGAATTCCTCCATCTGCATAATAAGTATGAACTCAGCACCCTTGAAATTGTCCCTGGTCATCTCTGAAAAGTTTCCCATGCGGGTTTTATAAGTGCCACAGAGCAGTCAGTTGGTAGCCTCCCATGCTTATGCTCTTTTATTCTCTTACTCCAGCCCCCATCATCATTGATACATCAGCTGTTTTATCATAATAAGGATAGTAAACACAGCAGTCACTTCTATGTCCTGGGAATTATCCCATAGCCATACGTATGGTAAGTCATTTAATCCTTTCAGCCATACTATGAGGTAGGTCCTGTTGTCCCCCTTTTATAGATGAGGAAACTGAAGTTCATACAAGTGTTAGCAAGGAAATGGTAGAACCCAGAGTCCTTGCCTTTAACCACTTGGCTCTTTGCCTTTTGTAGTCATTTAGGTGTTGACTTTAAACTAAGAACACAGCCTTGACATGAGTCAGAGTTGGGTTTGAATCCCAGCTCAGCCATTTCCTTATTGTGTCATCTTGGCAAGTTGTTTAATTTCTTTGGCCCACAGTATACTTATCTATAAATGGAGATAATACTACTACTTTCCTCATGAGAAGACTGTGGATATTAAATAAAATAGTGCATTGTAACAACATGAAGTGGAATCCTTGGTGTGCTGTAAGCACGCAGTGAATGCTAGCTTTGAATATAATAGCCTTAATTCCCCTTTATGCTAATATGCTTTTTATAGATGAGCAAACTGAGACTTGGGCAAGTGGAAAACTTGCTCAAGTTTAAACAGCCTTAGAGAAGTCATCAAGGCTTGAAACTTAGTTCTGGGACACCAAAGGCTGTGTTCTTCCTACCCACACCATATATAGCTTCCTGGTGTTGCTGCCCATCAGCTCCATGTGTGCTAAGGACCATGTGGAAGGTGCTCTGTGGGGTGTGGTTTTGATCAAGAAGTCGTCTCTACCCTGATCTCACCTCCAATTACCTGTGATAAGAGCCACTTGTGAGAAGTTCCAAATGAACAGAACAAATGACGTGTGACTAGAGTGCTGAGCAGAGCGCGGCCATATGACCGTGAGCTCAGTCATTTCTGGGTATTCTCAAACTTTTGGCTGAGTGCCTGACTCTTCATTTCACCTCTTGCTGTGGAACTCTTGTTTTTTCTTTAGACCCAAGAGTTCAGTTCCATGTGTAACATAATATCATGTAAATGAGGGTAATCTTGGAAGGCAGGCTGCCCAACATACTATAGTTGCTTTGTGGCTCTAATGAAAACCACATGCTTCCTGGTATTTTTAGACTAGTTAATATCAACAGGTCTGCAGCATTTTTATTTAGATATTGCTATTCCAGCTGTGCTTCCTCTAGTCACTTCAAGAAAACTCAGAATTTTGACCAGACCGTAAGCTTTCGGGAGATCAGAGAATTGAAAGAAAACAACCAGCACTTTCCTCTGGGCCCTCTTAGTTTCCACATGGAGTTCGTATTTGCTTCCTTGAGTCTCTGTGAAAGAAAGACATGGCTGACCAAGGGGCTCGCTTTCAAAGAATGGTGGAACCAATAACAGGGTGGGATAAAGGATGAGAAGTGATGTGAGTTTGTCCTGAATGAAAGAGAAGAGAGTAGAAAAGGGGGAAGAGGAAGGAACAGGGATGTCCAATACCTTGCTGAGTTTTTGATATTTACTAGCATGGTATGGGCTTTTTGTTATGGTTTGTTTGCTTTTGTTTGATTGTTTTGAGAAAGGGAGGATCATTCCTGTCCATTCTTGAGCCCTTTTGAAGTCATTTGAATTTCTAAATTTGCTTCTTTTACAGAAAGTTTTTATTTCTTGGGAAGGGTCCTTAAATTACTCTTCTCCTCAACTAAATTGTACCTATACCTCTCTTTATCCACCCAGAATTAAACACCCAATGTCATTGCGGCCAGAAAAATAAAAATGCTACTTCTCTCTCCCTACAGAGAAATTGAGGCAGGACTTTGATTTCAAATCTAATGATGCCAGTGGGGGCAGTGTTCTCTGTCTTTAGGGTAGGAATCTGTGGATTCAAGGAGTGATTGAAGGGCACACTGCCTTCTGCCTAGCAGGTTGGAGGAAAAAGGGGTAAAAGAAAGGAACAGTCTAGGTCCTTCATAACAATCTTAAGGACAAAGACCTTTCTGCTGAGGCTCAGGTCAAGACAAGCCCATGCAAATAGTAGCTCAGAACCATCTGTTGGTAGAGGGTAGGACTGTTGAGATTTTGCTTGGCATATGTTTTGTTTTGCTTTTGTTTTGTTTTAATGGATGTGTTGTTAATGCATTGGGCCCAACAGCTACACACGGGAAATTGCCATATTTTCCCCAGGATGACCACCTTGAAATGTATGCTGCTTAATTTTCTTCCCCTGTCCCCTTCTGAAGTCCGGTCATTTTCACATTAAAAACAAAACAAGTCTTAATTTGATAACTGTGATTCCTCAAGTATTAAAAAATTCAGTAGACTCTAAATCAAATCTCTGTTCTCACATCCAATTGAAAACATCTCCCATTTCCATAGCAGAGGCTGGGTCCTTTGCTGGGGGTCCTGAAATTGGGAAGGAGGCTTGATCTTAAGGTCTGCTTGAGCAATATTCTTTCTGACTTACTATCCCTCTTCAATTTGCTTTGTTGCCTTTGGTTTCTCCAGGATTTGAGCTGAGGCAAAAGGGAAAGATGGGAAAATCATCTTTTCATGTAGTTGGGGCTCTTTTTATTTCTTTCTTGGCTGACACTGCCAAAGTGATAGGCCCTCCAATACCCTTTTTCACGACGTATATCTGTGGTTCCTCCACTTTGGGACTTTGGCACACTGTACTGATACCTGATATGGGTAATACATTCTTCAGCTGACCTCTTGTGACTCACTTTCCTCCTCCCATCTCCACGCCTGTCTCCGTAGTTGAACCTCCATCCTCCAGCTTCCTACTATGGGAGTCTCTTTGCTCTGGCAGGCCACTCTGTAGGGTGAGGTCCTTTTAAGATGTTTCAATACATATTCCATGGTGTCCACAAGGCTTATGAGGACTCGTGCATTCGTGCTCCACCACATGGAAAGCGTGCTCCCTTGATGCTTCTGTCTTTGCCTGCCCTCTTGGGCAGCTTAAGGCAGGCTCCTGCCTTCACAAATGGTCATGCATGAGGCAGGTCATGGTCTCTGTTCAACTCCTCTGTCCTCAAGCATTCAAGGACATGTGTCAGGCTCTCCAGTGATAGGAATAGCTAAGTGATCTTTAGTCTGAGGAGTTCCCTTCAAAGAACTCCCTTTGAGAATTTCCAGATCAAGAAGCAGAATATAATCAGAACTCAAAGCACCCTTCATGTTCCTTTCTAGTCTCTCTAGACTTATTATTAATCTCCATTTACATAGTCTAAAGGAAGAAGACAAGTTGGGCTACCTTTTAATGGGTTTTGGTACCCAGTAAGTCCATAGAAGATGGAGGAGGGAGGTGCTTACTACTTATTGTTTTCACCTCAGCCAAAATGCAGACAGCAGGAAAAGTTCATTTGCACCTAATGGACATAGGTAAGTAGAAAGTTCATAAAGCGTGAAACTTCTGTGCTTACTCCACTTTGAGACTTCCTTGTGAGGCATTCAGAAAAATATTTTCAGATTGTACTATCTCTGTATTTGTCCTCAAAAGATGTCTGTGAAGGTGTTTATGTCTGCTTCAACAATTACTTGCTAGGCAGGGGTGCCTGGGTGGCTCAGTTGGTTAAGCGACTGCCTTCGGCTCAGGTCATGATCCCGGAGACCCGGCATCGAGCCCCGCATCGGGCTCCCTGCTCGGCGGGAAGCCTGCTTCTCCCTCTCTCACTCCCCCTGCTTGTGTTCCGTCTCTCACTGTGTTTCTCTCTGCCAAATAAATAAATAAAATCTTAAAAACAAACAAACAATTACTTGCTAGGTAAACAGAAAGGTAACAGACATGTCTGCATTAATGGGGAACTATATGTATGGCTCTAGCTAAAATGTATCGAGCTCTGTTCTATGTGTGTTTTGACTCTTTAAATCCTCACTACTTGTAGAGCCTCACTATTATTATCACCATGTCACATGATTATTATTATCACCTGAGGTGCAGAGAGGTTAAGAAACATGACCCAGGTCACACAGCTGAGAAGAGGAGAGCCATATTCAAGCTCTGGTCACCGGGGTCCGGAGATGCTGCTTGTGGCCACAGCACTCTTCTACTCTGGAGTCCAGACTTCACTGGAATCAGTTCCCTCATCACTGATGAAGTGCCTCAGAGTCTCCTTAGGCTGAAGGACTCAGACTTGGAGAAATGTATCACTGGGCAGCTGAAGGCTTCTGGGTCAGGATCAGGTCTTTTGGGGAGTGAGCTGAATTTTCAGTTTGATGTCATTGCTCTGCAGAATGGAAAGAATAAGGTATTTGGAGACGTGAGAGCCTCTTTGGGGATACGCTTATGCCCATGACAGAGACTCTATGAGAAAGTCTACTTTTTTGATATTCTTCTTTAGGCCATAGGAAGAATCGTGAGCAGTGTGCAGATTTAAGTTTTGTAAGAGGAAATTATGGTATGTTTCTTGACTTACTCTAGTTGTTCAGACAAGACCAAAGCACCTCTACTCCTTTGTATTGACATGATGTAGAATGAAGGGTCCAGGTGCTTGATTGAGGTGTGGTCAGCCCCACATTAACCTGTGGTCTGAGCCCAGGAGAAGGGAGAAGAACCCATTAAAAGGGGGTTGACTGGGAGTTCCTGGTGGTGACCAGTGAGGAGGGGTGGGGGCCATGGCAGAATGGGAAGGAGAAGAGGGCACGAAGAAGCAGATTTGAAGTAGAAAAGTAATGTGAAGTAAATCTCCCCTTCCAAAATGTTCTTAGAAAATCTGACCCATAGGAGGAGAGGAGGAGGAAAGGAGGATACTTGGGTTAGATCTTTCTTCACTAAAGACCAATCAATAGGACTGTTACTGGGTCACATGGTTTCAAAGACAGCAAGTCAGAGTAAATCTCGTGTCACTCTCTGAGTGGGACTGGACAGAAATGGGATTGAGGGGTGTGCCTGATCAGCAACAGCAGGAGAGGATCAGGCATCAAGCTTTGTTGGGGGTCCTGGCTGCAGTGTTACAGGTAGGTGGCAGACGGTGTCCACAAGGAAAAGTCAGCAGTCTCAGCTTCAAGGGAGGGTGGAGTCTGGGCTAAAGGGGGGTGCTCTGGCCATGAGGACAGCTGCAATGCAGTATTCGGCACAGCAACATGGGAAAATATCCTGAGGCATGCTCTGAAACATCTGCTTTCTCATGCACTACTTTCCATCTCAGGACCATACAAATAACAACAGAGCAGCATTTACCAGTCTTTATTCACATTTTTAGTATTTTCATTCGCTTCACAAATATCTACTGGATGCTCCATATGTGTCCCATCTTGCACGAATCCTTAGAGATACTGTGCCATTAGAAGGACATGATTTCTGCTTACAGAGTTCATAGTCCAGGGGGATGATCTGGCAAATCAACATGGTGGTGTTATAAGTGCTTTGATGGGATAAGCACAGATGCTCTGGGCCCATAGGAGGGCACGCAATCTAAATTCTAACTGGGGGAGGTGGTGTTAAAGAAGACTTCTTGGAGGAAGTGGCATCTATGGGAAGGCCTAGAAAATGGAGGTGGGGTGGGAGATTGTATCAAGCAGAAGAATCTTGACTTGAGTAAGAACCAGAGACAAAAGTGGTCTTTGAGTGGCCTGATATGCCTGACGAGGACTCTGCCAGCAGGAAATAGCTAGAAAGCAGAGGCAGGAGTCAGGGACAGAGCACGATGGGCTTTATAACCAGCCCACGAGGAGGTAGTGCTGCCATCTTACAGCTGGGGCCAGTGAGCTCATGGGATTCAGCGATGTGCCCTGAACCACACAGTGCAGGGGCAGAACGGAAATTGGATCTAATATCTGCCTCATCCCAGAGACAGAACTCTCTCTACATTACTCCTGTGCATCCTTTTTTTTTAATTGGGGAAGAAGTCTAATTAAAATCTGTACCCAAATAAACAATGTCTTCATCTCCAATAGACCTCTGTGCTTCATTTTGACCCAAAAGTCATGGCATCCTCTCAGGATTGGAGAGATTGAAAGGAATTAAAGAATATTCTTCTCTGATCCTGATGGAGGCAGCAAATCCCTGAGAACTCAGCTCCCTGCTCAGGCTTAACGTCCTTGGGAGCAAAAGCTTGGCAGAGCCTGGCCGCATTTGTATTCCAAGTGAGAGAGAGTCCAGAGAGAAAAATGCACAGCAGTTTCTTTCATAAAATTTTTAAAAAGACTAGTTTGTTCATGACCTTGGTTGATTAGGGTCAGAGACTTGACGTGATAATACTGAATATATTAGAATATTCTATGTTTGCTCACTGGCCCATGTTCCTGACTGAGCCGCTAACTTTTCTGGATTTAACCCTTGGGAAAAAGATGTTGGTTTGAAGGGGTGTGTGTGTGTGTGTGTGTGTGTGTGTGTGTGTGTGTGCGTGTGTGTTTGCTTTTTGCTCCTCTTTCTAGTTTGGGACAAAATCCAACATAATTGTGGCATTTAACTACTGTTAAAGTGAAAAATAAAGTTTATAGAGAACAATGAGTGTTGTCATACCTTGTAAGAACTCACTGTACTTCCATCTGGATGCCTCCTTCTTGGCCAGACATCTGATGATGACAGTCTTTCCATTTCATCACTGAATTTTGGACTTTAGTCACCCTACGTCTCATTCCCTGAGGCATTGCAGACACCAGCCTGTCTTGGACAAAACTGAGAAATGGACAAAGAATGCTGTTAAGGCTAAGGCTGTCAACCTTCTTCTCTTCCTCTTCGCCTGGGGCTTCACACTCAGTGGCTTAGGTGCCCATCGCCACACTCTATCTTTATCCATCAAAATGAAGACCAAGAAGGAATATCAAATTTAATTATTAGAAGAGAGGAAAGAGTAATTGTGATGTAGTTACGCTTAGGTACGGTTAGGTAGGGCTAACTACACGCAAACACATGGTACACAGGGTTTTGTGAACGTTGACTCAGTGAGTTCCTCCATTCTCTGCACTAGAGAATATAATTATCCCTCTATGTTACAGAGAAGTTAGTTTAATTACCCAAGGTCATATCATTAGAAGGTAGGGATCATGGTTTGAATCCAGGAAGTCTGGTTTTGTCCATTTCTAAGTTGTTATATTAGGAGAATGAGAAAGATACATTGACCAGGATGTTGAAGGCACTGTGCTAAATGCCATATGCGATATTTTACTTAATGCTCTAACCAGCTTTTGATATAAGATGCTATACTCCCAGTTGGCAAAAAGGAAGATGAGGATATGTGACTTGCTGAGATTTCATATCTTGCAAGTTGTGAAGCAGGAACTGGAGCTGTGATCTGCATGATTACAAATTCCATGTTCTGTCTACCATGAGCATTCCAGGATTCAGGCCATCAATCACAGATGGTCAGTCTCTTCAGATTCTTGTACTTTAAATATATATTTAATATAAGAGTATTTAAGTTAGATTATTGCAGCCATGGTCATTTGGGGTGGAACTGAGTAGCAATGAGGAGGCAGAGAAACATTGTATTTGGGAGTTGAGGGAATGGGTTCTGAGACATTCTTTTTTTTTTTTTTTTTTTTTTTTTTTTTTTTTTTTTTTTTTAAGGTACTGAGACATTCTTGAATGTAGAAGTTACAGTTTGTAGGATGGTGACCTGGTCACCCTTGCAAACCAGTCTCCTCTAGAAGCTTCTCCTTTCCAGTTATAGCCTACTGTATTTGCCTATCTTTACCCCCAAAGTTCACAGCCTCCCCATAGTGGCCTTATCTGAAAGTAAATTCACCTTCTTTACATTTTTACTCAGGTTTAATAGTGTCACCTAAGCCAGAAACCTCTTCTCCTTCACTTGTCACATGTAGTCCGTCCTTGGGTTCATTGGATTCTGCCTCTTGCAGACCTCTGTGGTCTATTCTCTTACATACCATCACTCATCTTGTCTTCACTAGGTCATTCATCATCATTCGCCTATAGAATCATAGTTGTCTCCCAAGTGAGCTCCTCAATCCTGGTTTCTCTCTTCTGTAAGGTGTAATCTTTGCTGCCCCGGAGTAATTGCCCTAATAGGGAAATCTGATTACCTCACTGTCTTGTTCAAATCCATCAGTGGTGGGCCCCAGGCACTTCTGTAATGTTTCTTCCAACTTCAGGCGATGGTATTTGGTAATGTACTCTTGGGGCTGATGGGGTCTCAGACATTTTTAAAAATCCTTTTTGAATCCTAAGGACATTTAAAATGTAAATCGATGCATCTTCTAGGTCATTTGATGACCACCTGTAACCTGGAGGCAAATAGCTCTATTTTTATCGTCTCAGGCTATTGAGAAAAGAAGTGTGGTTGACACATAGGCAAGGATGTGGGGCCGTCAGACATCACCACGGTCTCTTTTGGTGGCAGTCGCATGGTAGTTTGACTAGAAAGGAGGCCTGGATGAGCTGAGTCATTACTTAGTGCGTGGTCATGTAGGCATGCTGAATTTAAAATAATGTACATGCTTTTAGTGAGTGCCATATTCACAAGCCGGTAGCAATATGGTTTCAGTTAAACAATGGCATCCGTGGCATTAACTGAATTCTGTTAATTTACATTAAATTGGGTTTCACTTTATATAAACTTATTTTGGTTTTATTATTGTATAAGGATTGTAAACATTGGGAAATGAGACCTGGTTTATGTTTGTATACATTTGGATAATGTTGTAATAAGAACAAGTTGTTGATGCTAAGAATATTTAATAAATTCTTGTAACACCGAGCCTCACAGTTTTCCACCCCAAGTTCAGCACATACTGACCTGTAGGATCACATGCAAACTCCTCACAAATAGCACATGAGGCCCCTTTGCTTCTTGTCTCTATCACACTTTGGCCTCACTCCTGCACCTTCCCCCATGCCTGCTCATTCTTGACTAGAGCACCTTCACAGTAGAGATGATTTCTTATTCATATTTGTACCTATAAACAGGACAACAAATGAAGGAATAAATGAATGAACATGTGATAGAGAGGAAAAGGAGGTCCATTCCACAGACTTAGTGGCCAACCTTGAACATTTTTTTAGATGATCGGGTTCCTTGTTTGACTCCAGGCTAGGACACATTCTGGCCTCTCTTATCTCATCAACCACAATTTTATTACTGAGTAAGTCATTTACAGGCAGGGCAAGGGGGAGGGAGGGAGAAGGGGAGGCGCGGGACTTGGGTGTGGGGGGGAGAAAGGGGAGAGAAAGAGACAAAACTAACACCCACAGGGCAAGGTCAGATGCAGCCCATATCCCAAGGGAAAGAATCATCTCCACATGGTGTTTTCAACTTGGAAATTCTCAGAGGATCAAAGAAAGACTGTTCACATCACTGTTAGTCCCAGAACATATCCACTGTTCCTTTCCCTCCCCTTTTTAGCTTCCAAAAGAAGAATGATTCATTTAAACAGACTTTTATGTGTACTTTATTTTTAGTCCAGGAAGTGTTTGCTTTAGATGTTGGTGTACAGAATGTGAGTTCAGATCAGCTGACAGTCAGGGTGGGCGAGGGGCCTAAGTACCGCAGCCAACAAAACTGCACGGGTTTCTGTGGCCCCCAGGTCTCCGTCACTTCCAGAATTTCTATTTAGTGAGTTCCTGCCCATGAGGGGCAGTCGACGGTAGTGAGTTTCTCTATAGTATCATTCTTATTAGGAGGATTTGGGCATACTGTGCGTAGCCAGTCTCATTCCCTGAAACCGAAAACTTCCTTCTTTTGTTTCCCTCCTTCTTTCTCTCCACTGTTTCAATAATCGCTTCATGTGCCCGGCACCATGCTAAGCCTGTCTAGTCACTGATCCTGATCAGACACAACAGAATTATAAAATAGGTTATTCTTGTAGCTGCATAAAATTTTATGTAGAGATAATCTGGTCGTGGCAAAAGAGACTATCAGTGTTTGTGCATTCCTTAGAAATGTGCCTTTTGATACTGCATCTGGAGATGAGGAGACCGGGTCCTCCCAGCTCTGTGACCTGCTGCAAGTCAGTTACCTCTTTTGACCTCAGATGTTTCTTCTATAAAATGATGATGGGAAAATACCTGCTCTTTTTTTTTTTTTTTTTTTTTTACATGAAGGGCAGTGATGAGGACTTACGTGAAAACAAGATGATCTGTGTGAAAGAGTTATCAACTATATATCAAGTACGAAACAAATGTGTGGGAGGGTTATTGTTCTCAGCATGCCTTTCCCCCACCGCTCTCATTAGAACATTACATCTTTTATAAATGAAGTGATTAATAAATAAGGCATCAGCTCCATAATGTTCAGTAATGAATGTCCTCCCTCATTCTACCAGGTAAATATAGTCAGAGAGAACGAGGCTGGAGATGGACCCGTGTGGACAGGGGCAGGTTACCACCGCTCCCCGGGAGCACAGATTGGGGGTACACACGCACAGTGGGCAGAGGGGACACGATGGGAAGACCTAGCTCTCTTCCGTCTCCTGAGCTGCAGAGACAGATGGAAAACGACCAAATGTGAACTGTTGAGCTTGCTGGTGTCCCTTGCCTGAGCCACTTCCTGTGGATGGCAGCTCTTCAAAACAATGGAACAAGTTCTGAGAGATTTTTTGATTGATTATATTCTGTCACTGCACCTGAGCGGTAAGACAAAGCCACCCCTGCTTTCGGGGAGCTGTGGGCGGACCCTGCGCTCTGCAGCACAGCGAGAACCGGTTAGTTGGTTAGTTCTGTGCTGGCCTCCCGAGCGAGCGGGCCCCCCAGCTTCCCAGCTGCCTTCTGCTGTGCCCACCCACACGCACACAGGCCCATGGGGAGGAAATGGGAGTGCTTCGATGTGGAAATAAAGGCTTTCCCTGTGATGCAAATATACACTTTGTTCCCTGCTTCCTTACCTTTAGGAAATGCTCATTTTCCTTTCAAGGGAAGAGACCTACCCTGTTGGTAATGGAAAGTACTTTCCCATTGCCATCCTGAACCCTATATTTAGGCTATTCCATTCATTCATTCACTCAATCACTCACTCACTCATTTGTAAAGTGAGGGCCTACTAGGGATCAGACACTGCTCTAAGTGCTTGTAATAAAGTATGAACAAAAGAGACAGGGTCCTTTCTTTCATGGATCTTACAAATGATGTGAGAGGACGGAGTCAATAAAACAAACAAGTATGTGTACAAAACTTAGATGGTGAATGAAAGGGTGTGGCTTGGCAGAGAACGACCAAGAAGCAGGGGTATCTAGGAAGGCCTCTCTGAGGAAGTACGGTGTAGCTGAGACCCGCGGACAAGGGGACCTGGGACAGAGCATTGTGTGTCAGGGGAACATTAAGCGTGAAGGTGGAGGAGACCCATGTCACTTGCTGAGAAACCAGCGTTGGCTTTGCTGACAGAGAACAGCTGGGTTTTCTGCTCCCTACACGGGTCACCAGTGGGGCCTCACAGGATTCAGAACATGGCTCATCTCCTTCTCTGCTGCTTTCCCTCCTTTTCTCCAGCCTCTTTCCAGCAAAGAAAGGAACACAGGCACTATAGGTGATTTCAGATTACTCCTTCCTCAATTACCCCTATTTCTAGTGGGGTCCTCTAAATCTTTGCCGAGATCTCAATGCTTACTGAAGCCAAAACTGGTACACCATTATTCCTAAGTCCTCCTCCACCTTCTCCTCTACTAGAAATTGTGGCTTTTAATCTTCAAACACAGACATCAGGTCTGGGAACTTATAATGGGATTTAATAATGCCCATTTGGAGGTGCCTGGGTGGCTCAGTGGGTTAAAGCCTCTGCCTTCAGCTCAGGTCATGATCTCAGGGTCCTGGGATCAAGTCCTGCATCGGGCTCTCTGCTCAGTGGGGAGCCTGCTTCCTCCTCTCTCTCAGCCTGCCTCTCTGCCTATTTGTGATCTCTCTCTCTCTCTGTCAAGTAAATAAATAAAATCTTAAAAAAAAAAAGAATGAAAAGAATGCCCATTTGGCATGCCTGGGTGGCTCAGTCAGTTGAATGTCTCTTGGTTTTGGCTCAGGTCATGGCCTCAGGCTCCCCATTCTGAGTGAAGCCTGCTTGAGACTCTCCCTCTGCTCCTCCCCTGCTCATGCTTGCTCTCTCAAATAAATAAATAAATACATACTTAAAACAAAACAAAACACAAGAATGCCCATTTAAGAAAGAACACCTATAAACAGACCAGCCTCCTGGTTTGTATCATTAAGAATGGGGAATGGAAAACTCTGTTTATAAATCAATGATGTAAGAGAAAGAGAAGTGGCCTTCAGATAGGAAAAGTATTTACCAGGTGTTAAGAACTATCTTGCTTGCAATATAACTCCCCATGAGGGTATTTTTGTACAAATCCCCCCAGATGTCTAAAGGAAATTGCCTGGTGACCTACCCCCTCTCCCTCCTTTTTCTGTGTATGTGCCCACCAGCTCTGGGAATATTTGAAATACACAGCAACCATTTTTTCCCCAGGTAATTAAATGAAAAGTTATAAGGAACTGAAGAAAATATTCTACAACTCATATCAAAGTGGGTATTGCAAGCATACAAGATCTCTATGCCAGTTCAACTCCAGAGACTCACTCATCTCATTGCCAAGTAATGCCAGAGTTCTTCCTGCCTCCTCGCTTAAAACTTGCCCCTGAATGGATAAAGAAGATGTGATATATATATGAAATGGAATATGACTCAACCATCAAAAAAGGATGAAATCTTACCATTTACATCGACATGATTGGAACTGGAGGGTTGAGCAAAATAAGTCAATCAGAGAATGACAATCAACATATGGTTTCACTCATAGGTGGAATGTAAGAAATAGAGTAGAGGATCATATGGGAAAGGAGGGAAAACTGAATGGGAAGAAGTCAGAGAGGGAGACAGACCGTGAGAGACTCTTAATCATAGGAAAGAGACTGAGGGTTGCTGAAGGGTGGGTGGAATAAGTGAGGGGTGGGCATTAAGGAGAGAACGTGATGTGATGGGCACCGGGTGTTATATGCGACTGATGAATGATTGAACTCTACATCTACAGCTAATGATGTGCTCTATGTTGGCTAATTGAATTTAGATTAAAACAAACAAAAAAACAAAAGAACCTTGTTCCTGATGTCTACCCAAGGGGCTGACTTCGATCTCCAGGTTCTGTGTTGTGCCCTTCTTTGTTAAGATGTGTTGCTCACTCCTACTCCAGGGCTAATTTTCGCAAACATCATTCACTGACTTGTATTTATTAATCATTTACTATGAGCCTGCTGTGCAGAGGGCTTGGAGGGTACCAGCCTACTTACCATTAAGGACAAGTAAAGATGGCTCTGGCCACAGGAAGCCTGAGGCTTACTAAGGGGCATAGACAAATAGGCAAGAGTGACATGGCGTGCCAAGTACCTTGTAGAAACGGGGAGCACAGAGGCGAGAAAGGACGGATGCTGCTATTTTAAAAAGGGGCAGAAAAATCTCTGTGCTTCTGCCAGCCTCCTCTTCTAGGTGCTTCTGTTGCCCTTTCTTCTTTTTTCCTGGCTCTGCAGAGCGACAGGCCTCAAATCATCACTGCTCATCTGGTGGACCCTCAGCCACATCGCTGGTTTGCAGACCTCATCTTTTTACCTTTCCCATCTGGCAAGTCCTTGCTCTGTATCAGTCTTGCCAAATGGAGCTTTCCTCCTGCCTCCTCTGGCCACCCCACAACAAATGACGGATGGTTTCCTGTTTATAGGGACACGGGACTACTGTCTCAGTGGGACAAGGATTTAAGGCTGTTTTCCCAGGAGTTATGATGCCTCATGCTCCTTCTGACATATCTAGGTTAAGGGCTTAGGAGAAGGGTTTTGTGGCTATGGGGAAAATTCTCTCTGTGAAGCTAACAAGACTGTATGGGAATAAAATCAGCTCCTGAGGCTTCATTAGACCTCAGTTCTAACCAGATGATACAGAGTAGAACTAACAATAATAAATCAACTATTAAAATGAGGAGATTTGCATGCATTTCCAAGCCCAGGACCTGATGTACTTGCTAGAATTTTAATAATATAAGCTGTGACCTTCAGCACTCTTATTACATATCAACTGGCTGGACGAACTAGGAAAAGTACATTAAGAAGTCTTTAGATACTTCTGAGAGTGAGATTTTTCCAGATGAACAGTGGATATTTCTGTGCCAACAACTACAGCTCTTTTCTTCTTCGTGATTCTTACCCAGCCCATGGCAAAGGGAATGAACGAGGAGTTCATATTGCTGCTGTATTCTAGGGGTCCTCTTCCTTTTATAGAATCTTTACGTTGCAAAGTACCCATTGGTCACCCATTGGCTTGAGACTAAATATTTATTAGGTTTTGGTGTTATTTCTCCGCCCACACAGACTTTAGGGGCAAACTCCTTATCTCTGACTCAGGCCTCACCTGATAAGTGAACACAGTAGAGCTGGTTGAACAGAAATCTCAGATGAAGCCCGGAGTCATCTTGGATAAACTCTGGTCTCGGGGTTTCTTCTTCCATAGAAGTGCTGAGTGCCCTCAAAGAACTCTTGGCCTAGGGTGCCTGGGGGGCTCAGTTGGTTAAGCGACTGCCTTCCGCTCAGGTTGTGATCCCAGGCCCAGGGATGAGTCCCACACTGGGCTCTCCCCCTACTTTGCGGGGAGCCTGCTTCTCTTTCTTTCTCTGCCTGCCGCTCCCCTTGCTTGTGTGCGCTCTCTCTGTCAAATAAATAAAATCTTTATAATAATAAAAGAACTTCTGGCCTCATAAGTCTCCCGCTGGTCTTCTCCAGAGCTCAGAATTGTTTATTTTATATAGAACTGTTATTAGGGTTTATATGTTCTTTATAGCACAGTAAAAAGTAAAAAGCTAAAAGTACAAAATTAAATTCTTAACTCCAACCTCCTTAGATTATAAGCACACATGTTGCTATATATTCTTCTGGACTCTTCAGTACACCTTCTCTATGCACGCATGCACACATTTTCAATGTCAGTCTATTATACATGTTGTTTATTTTTCCCCCATTAATCCCTTATTATGGACTCTTCTTTATATTATTACATGTTGCTCTATGTCATTTTAAGGGACGCATAATACTTCATTATGTAGAGAGTTTTAATTAAACCACTCCATGTGGGACTGAGTTTCCGATTTTGCACAGGTCTATAATAAACATTTCTCACAGTAAAATCTTTGCAAGGAGTCTCTAGATATTTATCTCTAGGAACGTTTCTCTGAGTCAAGGCAACTTGGATATTTTAGCCCATTTTGGCTGCTATAATAAATACCCCAGCCTGGGTGGCTTATAAACAACAAATTTTTCATAGTTCAAGATCAGAGTACCAGCATGGTTGAGTTCTGGTGAAAACCCTTTTCTGTGTTGCAGACTACTAGCTACTCATCTTGGGCTCACGTAGTGGAGAGCAGAGAACAGTAATTCTCATGACTCTTATAAGGAAGTTTCTGCTCTCATGACCCCATTTAATTACTTCCCAAAGACCCCCCACCTCCTAATGTCATCATATTGTGGGGTAGGGTTTCAACACACGAATTTTAGGGGCTATCAAACTCCAGTCCATAACCCTAAGTAACCTATGATAAGAGACAGATTCCTAACATCATAGATTCTCTTCAAGAAGAAACTTAGTGATCCTTTTTCTACTGAAATGCAAAATAATGATAATAATTATAATAATACACTCTAATTCAGTTTTTCCTTCCTCTCTTATCTACCCCTGTCACTCTATTAATATTTGACCTACTCCAGGGGTAGGTACTCACTATGTTTCTAGAGCTCCTCATAACCAGCAGAGTTTCACCTACAGTATTTTATTTTAGCCCCAGAATAACCTGCAGAGTAGAATGGATGTTTTTATTATGATGTTTTTCTTTTCAGATGAGAAGCTGAGCTCAGAGGGAATGAGTGACTCTTCTAATTTCTGCTGCCATGACACAGTAGAGTCTTGGTTTTTGAATTCAGATACGTGGGGGTGTGTGTAGATAGGGGTGGGAGTAAAGGTCTCTTTGCAAAGCTCTGCTGCCTGCTCAGTGTGTCATGCTGAATCCAAGTCATCTATCCTGTATCATTCCTCTCTCCCTTGTTCCAGACCTTTGTTTGTGACTAGATGGAACAGATCTATTCTTTCCTTCATCAGCTAGTCCTCTGCGAATGTCTTTGAGGAGGTGAGTTTTGAACTCGGGAAAGGGAGTGTGAGTGGCGGTGGTGGGATTTAGAGCAGGAAGAAGCTGTGACATGAAGGTGTGCCTAATGGGAGGAGGGAAATGATGACGAGGGTAAAGGATTTCCTGAAATATGTCTGACCCTGCCAATTGTCACTGATTGGTTGGTGCCATGGCGGTTTCTGACTTCAGGCTAGACACAGATAACTGTGAAATATATGCTTTCATTTGATCATATTCTTACCATTAGGGTATCAAGAAAGTGAACACACAAAGATGACTATGGAGAAAAGTCAATCTAGATGTATCTATTTTTTCCCCTTTTATTTTTAATGTTTTGCTTGATTTCCCCTCATTTGAAGATGCTTCTCTGATGTCACAGACATAGCATTTGCCTGGTGATCTCAGCCAAAAAGCTGTCACAGACACAGGGCATTTGCTCTTAGGTACACAGTAGAGGGCAAAGAGCTCCCAAACATCTGGGAAATGCAGGGCACTGGGTTTGAAAGGAGAGTGGCGAGGGCGCCCTCTTGTGGAACTCTTCTCATTGTCTAATACTCCTGGCAACAGGCTATCTTTTTGTAGCTCTAACCAGTAGCTATTTTCTTTCCATGAATTTGTGCGAGGGTATTTAGCGTATTCTGAGTACGATTACTGGCTGCTTTTAATATCCACCAAGCACCAAGAACTGATCATCTCAAATCAGTGTACAAAAGGTTTTGTTTTGTTTTGTTTTGAGAGTCAGATTAACTGAATTGTCTCTCAAACTGTTGGGTAATTTCATATTTTTAATACAAAGTCTTGCAGAATACTGTTTCGCAATTAGATGTGTGTTGTTTTTTTTTTTTTTAAACCTCCTCTCCTACCTGGGTAGGATTTAAGCAAAGCTCAGGCAGTTTGGGGCTATTTTTAGTCCTGATTAATTATTAGGTCAAGATAATTCCAAGTTTAGCAGCTTATTTGAGGGAGACATGACAGCTGGCTCTTGGGGCAGCCTCTGGTCAAACTGACATGTTTATGACAAAATGGTGCCCTCTCCGCTTCCAGAGAGAGCGCAAGGTGGCGCTTTCTGTGGAAACTAGTGTCAGCTTTGCCAGCCTGGAGCGAGCGAGGGGAGGAGAAACTGCTGATTCAGGGGCCTGCAGACATGGCTGATCTCACTGCAGTGAAAATAGGTCATGGACGACACATGGCAATAAGCCAATAAACCTTAGCCTGGAGCTCTGAACCATCCACTCGTGACAAGATCCATTTTACTGGAACTCCAGAAAGAAAGCAATTTGCTTGAATTTGTTCAGAACCACCACAGGATTGCAAAACTCACATGCTTAGATTGTGACTGCACTGTCCCTTCCTTTATAGTCCTAAGCATTCAGGTTGCTCATTTTATTGTTTCAGTTTACCCTGTTTCTAAAGCTTTCTGAAGCTCCTGGCTTGTTTGTTTGTTTGAACAGCCAAGCTGATAAGTTCTTTAAAACAAATTTTTAGAATGAAATTTAAATTAAAAAAAAATTCTTCCCCACTCCCCAAGTGGCAGGGAGCAGAATGCAGACAAGGTTGACATTGCCATCTCTGATTCCTTGTGTGTTGACACCGAAATGGTTCTGGCCAGTCTAGTCCTTATGATGGTGCTCTTCATGAAGCTATCCTGTGGTGCTCGCGAGAAGGGTCTGGTGTTGCCATTACTTGATAACATAGCATTTACTTCATTTGGGGGACTGTCCCTCTGGATTGATGTTTTCTAGTCCAGGCAGGAGTTCCCTAAGAAGGGGAGTGGTGGAGAGGAAGGTTGGTCAAGGCTAATGGATCGTCCACGTTGGCCTGGTATGACTCAGTGTAGACCTTAGACGGGAGTTTCCCGAGCAAAAATGAGCTTCAGTATGTCCTGCTAATAGCCAGATTGCTGTTCCCCACCTCTGGAGTTCCAATTCAGTAGATCTGGTAGAAAAGCCCAAGGTTGTATAGAGGTTGCTTTGAGGCACACAGGCTTCAGTGGTAGAATGTAGAAAGGGGCCTGCAGCACCCCACCCCCCCTCGGCTGAGTACGTAAGGCCCATCAGGTGACCCACCTCAAAATACCTGTAAGCCCTCACTGACCAGTGGGCTACTTACAACAGGCACAGTTACCAGAAAAGGGATTCCATATGTCCCCATACCTCCTCAACTTCCATATGTCCCCATACCTCCTCAACTTCCCTCTTTAAGAGTAGCCCCCACCCACTTCCTCCTGGGAGACAGCCTCTCCTCAGCGGTCCTGCCCCAGGCTCCCTTGTGGTGTATTCAGTACACTTCTACCACCTTTGTTCTGCCTCAGGTGAGTCCTTTCACCTCCTGCACCACTGGCTTCCACCCAATGATCGCCCGTATTTGGTGGCCCCCATCTGATTGGGAGAGACACCATATTTAGATACCAAGCGTTGTGCTTTTCTTTAAGCAGTTCCCAGGTGACCACCTTTCAAGAAGCACTGGCTTATGCGGGTCAACTGTGGCCTCAAAACTGTGAGCACAAAAGCAATTTCCATGTCCTAGAGCTTTCTTCCACTATACTGAGCAGTGTAAGGGCAGGGAACATGTTTCATTCATTTTGAGTCTCCAGCCTCCAGCCTCATATCTGACACAGAGAGAGTACTCATTAAATCGTTGTTGCATGAATTAATAACTGAATCCTATCAGCTAATCTTAAAACAGAAACAGGTTTTCTAAAGGCCTGGGATGACCTTAAATGGGTGGCATGGACTATAAGTTATTAAATTACTGAAATTTATATTAAAAAAACAATGAAGTGAGGAGAAATTAGGCAATATATTCTTCCCAGACTTCCCCAGGTTGAACAAGAAGAACCTGGTTTTAGGAAGACACTAAGCAAAGATGGGTCCATCATATTTGATAAGATGTTTTACCCATAATTTGTAGTAAGGGACAGAAGCCTTGCTGTAAGTATCAGGAAGGTGACCTGGCAGCTCCCTGGGGGCTCCCCTTCTCCCATGTACTGAATCTCATGGAGCAGGGCTCCTATATCACAGAAGAGTTTTTAGCATGTTTTGTGTCCCAGGGGCTCTCGTCTATGCTCAGAACAAATGTGTAATCTCTGAGATCAACTCCTATGACTCCTTGAATCTGTGTGTTCATTCACTTAGACGGAAACAGAAGGGTTTGAGTCTGGTCCAAACCCTCCTTTGCCCCATGACCTTACTCCAGCTGCCTCAACTTGTCCTTTTCTCATATCCAATCTCATATTTTGCCCTCTAGCAACAGTATTGTGCTGGGAGTTTTCTAGCATAAACCATGTTGCCCTTCTGCTTGTACCCTTCAACGAGCCCAAGTCTGGGTAACTCAGACTTATCATTTATGACTTCACTTAACAGCCACCTCTTACAGGAAGTCTCTTTTGGTGTATCTCCTCTGCCTTCTCATAAAACCCTGCGAATACCTTCACCATTCATTCAATTATATATTGAGTTCCTGTTATGTGCTAGTCATTAAAGACACAAAGAGGGACATGATATGGCTCTTACCCTTAACTTGCTCATTGTTTAGTAAGGTTATACAGATATGTAAACAAGTAACTATAATACAAAATGCAAAGCCCTAAGATGTGGGTGCTATGGAAAGACATAGAAAAGGCACCTAATCCTGACTTGAAGTGTTAAGGAAAATTTTCCAGATAAAGTAATACCTTCATCAAGATCTAAAGAGTTGAATTTATCCAGACAAAGATATGGGAGAAGAACATACAAGGAAGAGGAAAAGAATTCGCAGAAGTCATTATCTACTGATATGATTGGCTATAGACCAGAGACTTTGGAGACTGAGGCTTTGTTAATTAATCCAACCCTTACTCAAAGTACCTAGCACACAATTGACACTAAGAAAATATTTGTTGAATGAATGAGTGAGTGAATAAATGACTTAACCTCTGATGAGATGTCTGGTGAAGGTAGTGATTAATCACAGAAAGTGATGAGTTGTAGAAAGTAGACATTTGGTGGCTTAATGGTTCTCTATTCTAGTTCTTGTGTGTTCATTCCTGTGTATTTATCAATGGGTCAACAGACATTATTAAAATTGCATGGGTTCTATGTTCAGGTGCAGTTCATGTCCTGAGGATGATTGTTGATATGGTTTCCACATAGTAGCAAAATGCTCTAACCCAGTGCTATTGAAAGCAAACCTGCAGTTTCTGCAAAGAAGATTAATGCAAACAAGGTTAGAATTGATTGCATATTTTAACACTGCCTGAAGTCTAGAGAAATCAAAATGTGTTTTCAGAGACAGGTCTCTTTATTTTATCACAATTGGACAAAACCTGATTTTTATTGTTGTTGGCATTGTCAGTTACTTCTCAAGGAGTATTTTGCCATTAATGGAACCATGAGGTGTGTCTACAGACCCACACACCTGCTCACTCACTTGTCAGCGAGCTCTGAATTTCTGAATCACCTAGGGAAGATGGAAAATGATTAACTCAAAGCAAAAAGGTGATTTACATTTTCTGAATGAATGATAGTGATTGAAGTGCTAACTGCTAAGAAATTTGCAAAGGAGTTCATGAAAGAGGCAGAGAGCACCCTTGTGTTCTCAGAAGTCATTTAAATGACAGGAGCACTGCTTTGAGAAGTGGGGAAGGAAAAAAAAAAGCAAGCAAAAACGTAGGAGTGGGAGAATTTGACAACTTGGAGAGTCCTTGTGCTGCTTCTCTGTACAGTGATTGCATGGGCTGACACTGGGGTACAATTAGATGCTCAGCAAAGGCTCATGGCTAAGCACGGCTCACAGTGAGTGGTTCCTCACAACTGTGGGTGCACATTAGAATCATTTGTGGGTTTTGAAAAATACCAGTGGTAGTGCTTTATCCTAAGAGTTTGATTTAATTGGTGTGGGATAGGACCCAGGCATCAGTATTTTTTTTTTCAAAGTCCTCCCAGGTAATTGGATTTGGAAGCTAGGAGTGAAACCAACTGGTCACAGATTAGGAGAGCCTCATGCCAGTGAGGGAGTGCCTCCTCTCAGCGGGCACTCTGGTATGGAAGAGAGAAAGCAAGAGGACTCATTAAGGGTTTAATATGATCCCTGTAAAACCCCAGGCTGGAAAGGGCTTTAGGAAACACAGGTTACATACACTTTGGTTGGTGTTGTCACCCTTGGAATCAAAAGAAGAAAACAGAAAATGAAGACTTAGCTAAATATTTTTAAATGATGGGAGAGTAGGTTTCTGGAAAGATACTTCCAGGAGGTCAAAGATATCAGGCTGGAAACTCACTGAACAGATGAAGGGAGCTACAAAGTGAAAGTTGATGAGAATGGAAGGTTAAGTGCTGGGGTGGGGGACAGAGCTAGATGTCAAGAAATAAAAGGCTATCACTTTATCTGAAAAAAAAAAGATGATCTCTCAGTGACTCCCAGGAGAAAACAAGAAAGAGTTCTGGGGATAATACTCATGGCAACCAAATTTTTAAGATTTTGGAGAACTGAATAAAAACTTAAAATTTATTATTTTAAGTCTCATCAAAGCTGTTAGGGTGGGACTTAGAAGTGGAACACTCCACTGGAGTTTTGCTCACTACTTAAAAGATTTCCACAGGTGTAAATCTTTCCAACATTCATATATTCCATTCAAAACTCTGTAAGTCTTTCAGAACCATACTTCAGTACTCTTGGGGAAAAGTGTCTTCATAAAGGACATCCCACCACCCATTCGAATAATATACTACTAAATAGTTGTAATTTCTGCCACTTTCAATACGAAATTCAAATTCACTTATAGAAAATTTCTGGTGTAGTCCAACACCTGGGCCTTTTCCTTGACCATCAGCTTTTGTGACTTTCCCTTTGATCTCTCTCTGCTAGAGCAGTTAGATTTACACAGAGCCCCGGGGGGGGGGGGGGAGCAGCAGTTAGATTTACCAGAGCCCCAGGGTAGATTTACCAGCAGTGACTCCAACTTGAAAAGCCACAAGATTTCTGTATCTTCTAGACCCTGGGGATCCCATAGGACTGTGATGCCTTCAAGAGATGTGGCATCCTGTGGGTGAAGTTGCAAGAGAACGTCAGTCGTGAAAATAGTCAGCCAAGATTGCTCTGTCTGATCTTGCTCTGTCTGATCTTGGTTGGCATTGGTGGGCCTGGAGGTGAGAGGGTTTTTGTTGACTATGTCTGGACCTCACATACACACTTCCTAGAACTTGTATCTCACTGCCTAACATAGCACCCAAAGTTCTGATTTGCAAACAGGATATTGGTTCAAGCTTCTGTAGCAAAATTTAGCCATGTTCCCTGCATCTTCCTGACGTATAACAACTCTGAAGCCCTCCATATAAATGTGTGTTTAAACTAAGGGATTGAAAGCCAGGTTTGATCAACTACCACTAGTGCAAGAACTGGTTGAAACAGGTCTCTAAGGCCTTGAGCATCTGTTTACAGCTCTTCCTTACCAGTTTTCAAAAAGTTCAACAGGATGGAGGGCCCTGGCTTCCTTCTGTCCATGAATGCCTCTTCTGGCTGGCCCCTTCTCTTATTAGCTATGGCCTGATAGCCCTAGGTCAGGCTGGAGAAAGCATTTGTCCTAACAGCATGGTTATCCTCAAATCTCCTATGATATCTGCCAAGCCTGTGGGTCTTTGATTCTCTAAGATTTGTGGGAAATGGCCAATGAATGGGAGGAAAGATCTATTCTGAACACACCCCTAGCTTGTTATGATGCTCTACATCCACTGGAACTTGTGTTTGAAAATGAAGAAAGTCAATCCTGATTCTTCCAGCAGTTCTGAGTTTTGAGGATCAGAACTCCTGTGCCTCGGATGCCTAGTGAAATAGTTTTATTATCTAAAGAAATTAGTACCTCCACATGTTTCATATCAGCAAACATCCTTCCTGTCAACTACTGGAAATTATCAGGAGGGCCCAAGGTCTCTTGTGAACATTGCTTAAAACTGGGAGAACCCACAGGCAGCAAAACTATCTTCTCCTTGTCTTTGGTAGCATCTGGAGCTGATACCCTTTGCTCCTGAAACCTGGCTCTAAAAATGGTCTCTGGTGAGCATTGTTGGGCATTCTGAACGCAGACTGTGGGTTTGGGTCTCTTGTGGTGTCTATTCAGAAAGCAGCGGTCTATCCAAATCTAAGTTTTATCTGAATTTTTATTTTCCACAATGCACATGCTAGGAGGCTTAAAGATAACGGCAACAATCTCTTAAATTGTTATCCTCACAAAGTACAATTCACACAGACTTTCCACAAATGGTCAGGAGTTTTGTCTGTCTATTCTAGATTGCTCTCAGCCCATGAACGGTGAACACTGTACTCACAAAAGTTCAGTTGACTTGACCTTCACCTGGAACATCCTTCTTAGCCTCATCTGCATTTCCTCAGGTACAGATCTGAAACTTTCCATCCTCTGAAGGATCTGTTCAGAACTCTCCTGAGAGAGGAGGTGGGACAAGCCAGGGCTTGAATATTTCCTCTGTTTGTGTAGTTTTCTGCACCTAGTGCATACTTAAGGATAGCCATATTAACTGCCCAAAGATGCTGTCTATATGTCTGGACACGTAGAAGTAAGCAGGTTAGAGCTGGCCTTATGCATGCATCTACCTCTTGCAAACCTCCTGGGTTTGCTTTGCCCTTCTTGGACTCCCACTTCTTTCTTGCCTCTCACGTGTATGAGTGCTAGACGGCTTCCACACTGTGGCCACAGAGTCCGAATCAGGATGATGGCACAGGTGCTGGCTTTTGGGGGTTATTAAAGGCTCCTTAACTAGCAACACTGAGATCCAAATCTCTTCTCTCCTGTCAGCCTCTTCTGCTGGGCCTTTCCAGATCCTGAGGAGGGAGGGCTGGAGGCTTTCTTTAGCAAGAGCCTGCTCCCGGAAGGCTGGAAACAGCGCAGATCCTTAGCCAATTCATTGTTTCTGAACCTTCTCCAAGTGGCCTTTCACCCTGGAGTGGCCTTTCACCCTGGAATACTGAGGACGGCTTCTCTTTCAACTATAGATTTTTGTTTTTCCCCTTCCTTTCCAGAGCAATTGAATGTTAATGGGATGGCCTTTTTCTTCCTGCAGGTCCTGCCTTCCTCTAATGCCTACATTTGAATGTTAGCAGTGGGATCCTTAAAGCCTTGCTGGAGCCAGTGCACTGCAGGCTCCAAAGTGTGTCGATCTGGTGTGGGGCGAGCCATCGGCTGGGGGGCCTGGTAGTTCCTATATGTTCTAGTCCCTCTTTTCCTGTTCAGTTTCATTAATTGAAAGACCTATGGGGCTATCTCCACTGCAGCTTCCTCTTCAGAAATTACTAAATGCCTGCCTTAGGTATTTTTTTTTCTCTTTGCAATTTTTCTACTGTCTTCTAGAACAAAATTTCTACACTCAACCCATAAACAGAGGGTATTCTCCTTTCTCAACATCTGGTTAGAAAACTGACCTGCATAGTCTGTGGCTGCTGTCCCAGAGGCTAGCTGGAGAGTCTTCACCATTCTGCCCCAAACAGGAGGCATTGTCTGCCTTGAGGCTGTAAGTGACCTCAGACGGCAGGCACTCATCAAAGCTTCCTAGCATCCTCCTCCGCCCCACTCTGTGTGACTCCTGCCATTTTTCATTCTTGCCGCATGTTAGAGGTATCTTCCGGCCACAGTTGGAAGGTGTCCTCCCAACTGTCTGCCACCCCTCCACCCGCTCAACGCTACCCCTACTCCAGGTGCTGGAGCGGTGCTTCATGGAATAGTTTCAGTTTGTACCAACAAGTAGTTTCAGCAAATGAGTGGCCTATATCTCTAATTGATGGTTTTCAGGAAATTTTGCATACAGAGGAGTCTACATATAAACATACAGCTTGATGAATTTTCAAAAGCTGAATATTCCTGTGTAGCCAGTACTCAGATCAAAGAGTATAATGCTATCAGAAGCCCAGAGCACTTCATGGTCCTTTCTAAGCCTCTCCAGGCTTACTAGCATAATGGATTAGTTTTACCTGTTCATCATCATATATAGATGGAAATATACACTATCTACTCTTTTGTGTTCAACTTTTCATTCAACATTATGTTTCTGCAATTTATCCATATCATTGCATGGGGTTGTAGATAATGCATTTCATGTACTGTGCAGTATTCTACTATGTGAAAATACCACATTTTCAAAAATCCATTTTACTATCTTGCTTCATTTCTGCTCCAGATTTTGGCCGTTACAAACAGTACTGCTGTACACATGGCATTAGCGGTCTTTTGCATGGATGTATGTAGATATTTCAGTTGGGTTTATATAGGTGTGGAAATCTGGGCCATGGGACATGTGTTTGCTATATGCTAATAAACAATTTTCCAACACATATGAGAATTTGTTCCCCCCAACCTGCCATATTTGGCATTTTCTCTATGTTCATTTTAGCCATCGTGGTGGGGGAACGGTGGTGTCCCACTGTGATTTTAACTTGCATTTCACCTTGCCTGGCTTTGTGGTAGCCTCAGGTATGAAGTTCAGGCATCTCACGAAAGAAACCACCATAGACATGGGCTTGTTCTAACTTTCAAGGAATGCAACCTTTTACCCCTGCTTTAGAAATAACTTGTTTATAGAGGCAAGCTTGAAAATCCAGAGTCCTTCAGGCAGCTGCATTCTGAGGAAATATGCTATTGTTAACAGACCCAGACACATTCCCAAGTATTGTGCAAGTGACACTGTCTGACCGGTACAGTCGTCTGTTCATTCATTCACAATCAGTCATGCAGTCCTATATATGATAGGTACTGTTCTAGGTATTGAGAGAAATCAGAGAACAAAACAACAAAAATTCTTAGGAAGTTCATATTCTAGGGTGGAAACACAGACAACAAACCCAAAGTGAAATGGCTCACTGGGATGGTCTCACCAAGTTGACATTCGAGCAAAGGGCTTATGCTGACACCAAAACAAGCAATATTGGTACTGGGGGAAAAAGCCTTGCAGGACGATCAGCACATACAAATGCCTCTCAGTAGGAGCAATGTTTGAGGAATAGCAAAGAGGCTGTTGGGAACAGGGTGAACAAGAGCTAATGGGATGCAGAGAAGAAGAATGTTGTGTTGGGCCTTATGGATAATTCTCAGGACTCTGACTTTCTTTCAGCTCTGACTGAAATGCCCTTAATGCTTTTCTGGTCCCATCTCTAGGAAGCCTCCCAGTATTACGTCTTCCACTCAACCACGTGGCTTTCCCCCTACAGCCTGGATGGATCAGGTTAGTATCCTTTCCCTCTCACATCTTTCCTAGTAATTTAGAGGTTATATGGCTGATACAATGGGAAGGAGAGAGACCAGGCTGAATTCAAGACATTAATTTTTCTGAGATACAGTGAACACTAGGGCTCAAACATTCCTGAGGGAATCCACAAGCTATAACTTAGGCCTCAGCAGTCCATGAGTACTGACAGGCACAGTAACAGTTAAAATCGAAAGCCTGTGGGATCTATAGTTCCCATCTGCATTGTAGAAAACCAAAGCCCACTTTCAAAGTCCCTCATGTTGACCAAGTATCTCATGGGCAACTGTAATAGGAAATCCAATACATAATCCTGATTCAGGCAAACAGAGCTGTGACTCTTCTGAAAGGAAATAGGAAAGTAGCAGTCTTGGTATCAGAACAGACTGAACAGGAGAGAAAAAATCTAGAGAAAGAAAGAAATAGTGTATGATAAAGGAAGAAGTAATCAATAAATGGTGTTGGAAAAACTTACCTAACCACTGGGGAAAATGTAGACTCTTTGCTCTAGAGCTAATACTTAAATTAATATCCATAAAAACACTAGAAGAAAATATAAGGGTTTTTCTTTACAACATAGATAAGGGGAAAGACTTCTTACATCATCAAAAAATAATCTGTCATAAACATCTGACACCATGTGAAACACTGTTCTAGTGCTTTACCTATATTAAGTAATTTAATCCTTACAACAACTTTCTAGGTACTTATATTTACTTCTCCTATGATCTAGATGATAAAATTGAGGCATAGAGAAGTTAACTAATTTTCCTAGGGTCCCCACAAATGGTGGTACCAGGATTCAAAGCAAACAAATATGACTTCAGGGTCCATATTCTAAATTACTTAACTGCAAAGGAAACTATGGAGAGATTTTTTAATACATGAATTAAATGCTGTATGGAAAAATCATATAAGGTAAAAGACAAATAGTAATGGGGAAAAATCATGCCACATATGTAATACATAAAGCAGTAATATTCTTTATAGAACATTTTCTCAAAACAATAATCCGTTATTGCTCAGAACACTCACGTCCTGAATGATGCCAGAGGGGGTTTTGTGGGGAAAAAAAAGAAAAAGAAAAAAAAAGTTTGAGGGTCAATTAAGCTCAGGAAATGATGTGTTAAATCTGACCATAGAAGTCTTTTCCTCCCCTCAACACACCTATTAATATCTCAAAGTGCAATAAAGTTCCCTGAAATACAGTCTAGAAAATGTCGCCTTTATGTGCAATGAGTTCCTATAATCAGAAGGAAACTATGAATACCCCAATAGAAAAATGAGCACAAGAGGGGCGTCTGGGTGGCTCAGTTGGTTAAGCGACTGCCTTCAGCTCAGGTCATGATCCCGGAGACCTGGGATTGAGCCCCACATCGGGCTTTCTCCTTGGCAGGAAGCCTGCTTCTCCCTCTCTCAATCCCTCTGCTTGTGTTCCCTCTCTAGCCGTGTTTCTCTCTGTCAAAGAAATAAATAAAATCTAGGAAAAAAAAAAGAAAATAAAAAGAGCACAAGAGAACAGACAATGCAAAAAAGAAAAAAATATCAATAGTTATTTACTTATGAAAACATATTCAACCTTGTTAAGAATAAACAAAACAAAATAGGAGATGGTGAGGAGGCAGTATAGCACGACCCTAAGCTCACCTTGTCCTATGGATACATCTACACAACACACACATCGGTGTCAATAACCCAGAAAACAACCAAACACTCTCAGAACACACTCTCCACAGCAAAATGTAGAGAAGAGGCCACATCAAAGAGGGTAGGAAGAATGGAGATGCAGTTGGGAGCTAAAGGGACCCGTCTGCTGGAGGGGGGAATGCTACAGGCCAGAGAATGGAGAAGAGCAGTCCCCACCCCATTTACTCCAGGCATGGAGAACCTGCATGGGGAAGATAAATACCCTAACATTTGGCCTTGAAAACCGGAGGGGCTTAACTTCTTGAGTTCTTACAATTAGTGAGACTTAACACCTGGAACTTTAAAAATCAGCAGGGTTGGCTCTGGGAGACCAGAAAAGGTGAGAGGAAACTGAGTCTCTGCCCTTAAAGAGATGGTACAACACACAGCCCCATAGAGATACAGCTTAGAAGAAGTAGTTTGAAAAACACCTGGGGTATAAGAGAAGGAGATGTGCTTACTAAACTAAGAGCTTGTGCTGGGGGGGCGGGGATCTTGGGAGACCTAAGAACAAAGGAGCTGGTGGGTGCCATTTCCCTCCCTTTGCCCCCACGCCTAGATCCACAGACACCTGTAGGAATCAGCCTAGCACAAACACTCACCACCTAGTTTGCTAACAGCATATCCTGTCCCTTTGTTGTCCTGCACACTGGACCCCTCCATCTTGGCCTCAGCAGTTATCCTGGGTGACTTCAGAACCCCTCCCACAGCAGACCAGTATGAATCTTGTTGGCACCACATATCCCACTCTGCCTTCTCTCTTTGGCATGTCCTTGGCAGGAGTCCAGCCAAAGTGGTGCCACAAGGCTGGCAGTGTGCACACAGCTGCAACAGGGGCTTGTGCTGCCCTGGAAGGTGGAGGGGAAGGTAACCGCATACACCAGTCTGACTGTGGCCCCAATACACATCATGACCACAGGCCACCCACCAGTGAAAGCTTCTCAGAAGACAACACAGGAAAAGTACCTAGCCCTGGCAAACACCTGATCTGACTCAACTCAAGCCCAAGACAGTCTCAAACTGGCCCACCAACACAGGGAACAAACCCTGCCTGCAACAAGCAAAGAGAGCCGTCGCAGACAATTAGACTGAAGGCAAACACAGCTCAGCCAGCATAGCAGGGTACATGCAGCACACACAGGAGACACCCCTGAGGTACCAGAATCTGGTGAACAGGGGACACTGGGCTTCAGGGAATTACGGGACCTCCTCTTCTTAAGGTCACTACTTTCACAAGCAGGAGATGTAGCTGACTTTCCTAACACATAGAAACAGACACAGAGAGTGAGATAAAATGAGGACACAGAGGACTCTGTCCTAAACGAGAAAACAGGACAAAATCACAAAAGTACTAAATGGAACAAAGACAGATAAATAATATGCTTGATAGAGATATTCTCACTGGACTTGAGGAAAGAGTGGAGACCGTCGGTGAGATCCTCAACAAAGGAGAGAAAATGAGAAACAAGAGAAAAAAAAGAAAGAACCAAATCTAAAGAAAGCAATAACTGAAATTTAAAATACACTAGAGGGAATCAAGAGTAGGCTGGAAGAAGCAGAAGAATGGATCAGCAACATGGTGGAAAGCAATCAAGCTGAACAGGTGAGAGAAAAAGTAATAAAAAATTAAAATAGACTTAAGGAGCTCAGCACCACCATTAAGCATAATAACATTTGTGTTAGAGGGACCCCAGAAAGAGAAGAGAGAGAGAAGGGGCAGAAAACTTATTTGAAGGAATAGTAGCTAAAATCTTCCTGAATCTTGGGAAAGAAACAGAAATCCAGATCTAAGAAGCATAGACAGCCTCCAAAAAAATCATTTCAAGGAAATATTCACCAAAACACATTGCAATTAAAATGACAAAAAGTAATGATAAAGAGAATTTTAAAAGAAGCAAGAGAAAAGAAAATGGTTACATTCAAGAGAAATTCCATAAGTCTATTAGTTGATCTTTCAGCAGTAACTTTGTAGGCCAGAAGGAAGTGGCAAGATAAATTCAAAGTTCTGGGGTTGCTGGGTGGGGGAGGGGAGGTCACTGCAACCAAGAATACTCTATCCATCAAGGCTATCATTCAGAATAAAAGAAGACATAGTTCCCCAGACAAATAAAAGTTAAAGAATTTATGATCACTAAACTAGCCCCACAAGAAATGTTAAAAGGGACTCTTTGAGTGGAAAGGAAAGACTATAAGCAGGAGTAAGAAAAATAGGAAGCACAAAAGAAGTAAAATTAAGTATATTTACAAAAATCAGTAAAGGTTTTCACAAAGTAAAAGGATGCAAAGTATGATACATAAAATGTGGGAGGGGAGAGGAGTAAGTATCTAATGCTTTTAGAATGGATTCGAACTTAAGTGACCACCAACTTAATAGAGACTGCTAAATGCAAGAAAATGCTACATATAAACTTAATGGTAACCACAAACAAAAAATTGATAACAGAGGGACACCTGGGTGGCTCAGTTGGTTAAGCATTGCCTTTGGCTCAGGTTGTGATTTCAGGGTCCTGGGATTGAGCCCTGCATTGGGCTCCCTGCTCAGCAGGAAGTCTGTGTCTCCCTCTCCCTCTACCTGTTTCCCCAACTTGTGCTCTCTCTCTCTTTGAAATAAAATCTTAAGGAAAAAAAAAAGAATGTCAGTACATAGGAATAAAGGGAACAATACAAACAAAATATAACAATAGTAAGTATTTATGCACCCAACATCAAGCAAATACATCAAGCAACTAATAGCAAACTAAAAGGCTATAACTGATAGTAATATAATAATGGTAGGAGATTTTAACTCTCCACCTACATCAATGGATAGATCATTCAAACAGAAAGTCAACAAAGAAACAGTCACTTTGAATGACACATTGGACCAGATAGATCAAACTAATATATTTAGAACATTCCGTCCTAGAACAGCAGAATACACATTCTTTTCAAGTCCACATGGAACATTCTCCAGAACAGATCACATGTTAGGCCACAAAACATGTCTCAATAAATTTTAAAAAAATCGAGATCATACCATGCATCTTTTCTGACCACAATGTTATGGAACTAGAAATCAACCATAAGAAAAAAAAATATAGAAAGAACACAAATAAATGGAAGTTAAATAACATGATACTAAACAATGAATGGATGAACCAAGAAATCAAAAAGAAAATAAAAAAATACATTGACAAATGAAAATGAAAACACAACTATCTAAAAATCTTTGGAATGCAGCCAAAGCTGTGCTAAGAGGGAAGTTTATAGCAATATAGACCTATATCAAGAAGGAAGAAAAATCTCAAATAATGTAACTTTACCCTAAAAGGAGTTAGGAAAAGAAAAAGAAACAAAACCCCAAATGAGCAGAAGGAAATTATATAATAAAGATTAGAGCAGAAATAAATGATACAGAAAAAACAAAACAAAACAAAAAAACAAAACAGATGACTGAAACCAAGAGCTGTCCTTTGAAAAGATCAACAAAACTGATTTTTTTATGAGCAGAATCATAAACACACACACACACACACACACACAGCTCAAATAAACAAATCATAAATGAAAGAGGAGACATAACAACTGGTACCACAGAAATACAAAGAATTGGGCATCTGGGTGTCTCAGTGGCTTAAAGCCTCTGCTTTCAGCTCAGGTCATGATCTCAGGGTCCTGGGATCAAGGCCTGCATCGGGCTCTCTGCTCAGCAGGGAGTCTGTTTCCTCCTCTCTCTCTGCCTGCCTCTCTGCCCACTTGTGATCTCTCTCTCTCTGTCAAATAAATAAATCTTAAAAAAAAGAAATACAAAGAATTATTAGAGAATATTATGAAAAATCTTATGTTAAAAACCAAGAAAAAAAGGATAACTCCTAGAAACATTTAACCTCTCTAAACTGAATCAGAAATAGTAAATTTGATCAGACTGATTACCAGCAATGAAACTGAATCAGTAATCAAAAAATTCCCAACCAAATAAAGTCCAGGACCAGATGGTTTCACAGGTGAATTCTATCAAATACTTAAAGGAGAGTTGATATGTATCCCTCTCAAATTATCCCCAAAAATAGAAGAGAAAGGAAAGCTTCCAAATTTGTTCTGGGAGGCCAGCATTACCCTGAGACCAAAACCAGATAAAGACACTACAGTAAAAGAGAACTATACACCAGTATCTCTGATGAACATAGACACAAAAATCCTCAACAAAATAGTAGCAAACCAAGCCCAAAAATACATTAAAAAAATTATTTTCCGTGATCAAGTGGAATTTATTCTTGGGATACAAGGGTGGTTTGATATTTGCAAGTCAATCAATTTGATATACCACATCACCCTAAGAAAGGATAAGAACCATATGATCATTTCAATGGATGCAAAAAAAAAAAAAAGCTTTTGACAAAATACCACATCCATTTATGATAAAAACCCTCAACAAAGTCAGTTTAGAGGGAACATACGTCAACATAATAAAGGCCATATATTGAAAAGCCCATAGCTAAAATCATACTGATGAAAAACTGAGAGCTTTTCCCCTGAGGTCAGGAACAGGATAAGAATGTCTACTCTCACTGCTTTTGTTTTCCGCTCTCACCACTTTAATTCAATATAGTTAGAAGTCCTACCACATAATCAGACAAGAAAAAAAGACATCAAAATTGGTAAGGAATAAATAAAACCTTTATTATTTATAGATGACATGATACTATACATAGAAAACCCTAAATACTCCACCAAAAAACCTACCCAAACTGATAAACAAAGTCAGTTAAGTTGCAAGATACAAAATATGCAGAAATCCATGGTATTTCTATACATTAATAATGAAGTAACAGAAGGAGAACTTAAGGAAAAAGTCCCATTTACAATTGCATCAAAAATAATACTGAGGAATAAACTTAACTAAGGAAGTGAAAGACCTGTACTCTGAGAACTATAAAACATTGATGAAAGAAATGGAAGATGACAAAAACAAATGTAAAGGGAGTCTGTGCTCATGGATTGGAAGAACAAGTATTGTTAAAATGTCTGTGCACGTGTGCATGTGCACACACACACACACACACACACACACAAACACAATGTCTGCACAACCCAAAGCAATCTACAGACCTAAGGCAATCCTTGTCAAAACACCAATGGCATTTTTCACAGAACTAGAACAAATAACCTTAAAATTTGTATGGAACCACAAAAGACCCTGAATAGACCAAGCAATCTTGAAAAAAAGAACAAAACTGAAGGTATCACAGTCCCAGATTTCAAGATATACTGCAAAACTGTAGTAATCAAAACAGTATGGTAGTAGTCAAAAACAGACACATAGATCAATGGAACAGAATAGGAATCCAGAAATATGTCCACAACTGTATGGTCAATTAATCTTTGATAAAGGAGTCATGTGTGAGAAGTGGAAAAAGTCTCTTCAACAAATGGTGTTGGGAAAACTGGACAGCTACATGTGAAAGAATGAAACTGGACTTTCTTACACCATATACAAAAATAAATTTGAAATGGATTAAGGGCCTAATTGTGAGACCTAAAAAATCCTGATGAAAATCCTAGAAGAGAGCACAGGCAGTAACCTCTTTGACATTGGCTGGAGCAACATTTTTCTAGATAGGTCTCCTGAGGCAAGAGAAACAAAAGCAAAAAACAAAACAAAACAACAAAAAACTATTGGGACTACATCAAAATAAAAAGCTTCTGCACAGAAAAAGAAGCAATAAAACTAAAAGACAACTTACTGAATGGGAGAAGATATTTGCAAATGATTTATCAGATAAAGGGGTTAGTAGAAAAATATATAAAGAATTTATACAGCTCAATGCACATAAACACACAAATCCAATTCAGAAATGAGCAGAAGACATGAGCAGACATTTCTCCAAAGAAGACATACAGATGGCCAACAGACATGTGAAAAGATACACAACATCACTGAACAGGGAAATGCAAATCAAAACCACAGTGAGATATTATCTCACACCTGTCAGAATGGCTAAAATCAAAAAGACACGAAACAACAAGTGTTGGCAAAGGATGTGGAGAAAAAGGAACCCTCCTGCACTGTTGGTGGGAAAGCTAACTCGTGTACCCACTGTAGAAAACAATATGGAGAAAATTAAAAATAAAATTACCATATTATCCAGTAATTCCACTACCAAGTATTTACCCAAAGAATATGAAAATACGAATTCAAAAAGATACATGCACCCCTATATTTATTGCAGCATTGTTTATAATAGCCAAATTATGGAAGCAGTCCAAGGGTCTATCCATAGATGAACTGATAAATAAAATGTGGTACACATACAATGGAATGTATACTTTTACTCAGCCATAAAAGATGAAGTCTTGCCATTTGTGAAAACATGAATAGATCTGGAGGGATAATATTAAGCGAAATAAGTCAGAGAAAGACAAATAATATATGATTTCACTCATGTAGAATTTAAGAAACAAACCAAACAAACCAAAAAGAGAAAGACCCCAAAACAGATTTTTAACTATAGAGAGGAAACTGATGAATACCACTGGGGAGGTAGGGGAAGGGGTGAAATAGGTAAGGGGATTAAAAGTACATTCACCATGATGAGAATTAAGTATAGAATTGTTGAATCACTGTATTGTACACTTGCAGCTAATGTAACACGGTATGTTCATTATACTGGAATTAAAAATTTTTTTTAAAAAGATAAAAAACAATAAGGAGGTACCAATTTATATTTCTCAAATGAGCAAAAATATTTAAAAAGGCTAACCATATTAGTGTTTGTGAGAGTTTGATTTAAAAATGCACACTAATTAAGTTAGTGAGGTTATAAATGAGGATGAGTTTTCTGGGAGGAGAGGTAATTTGGCATATGTATCAGAGGCTTTGAAAAAAGGTTATGTAAATTGACCTAGTGAAGTTTGTTCATAGGAAGTTTTCATGAGGAATAATTAGGCTAGTGAGCAAGGATGTATGTACAAGCCCTTCATTGCAGCAGTAATTATATTAGCAAAAATATCTATTGTTTTAGATACCTTAAAGTCACAGTTTGCAGTACAGTGCCCTTCTTAAAAATAGTGACATCGATCTATTCATCTAACAACATCCAAAATGCAGAAAAAATCAAATTATTAAATAATTTGTAATTTCTTTTGTGAAAAGAGAAATGTATATAAAATTATATACATTAAAACACTCATGGTGGTTAATTTTCTCCAGTGGTGGGATTCAGGATGGTTTTTAATTTTTTCTCTTATCCCTTCCTAAATTGTCTACATTTTTTACACTGATTACTTGTTACTTTGAAAATAAAAATGGCTATTGTCCTTACGAAACATGAAATTTTTATTACTCCAAAATGGTGAGTCACAGATTAGGAAAATAAGAGGATTTCATCCTCCAAGATATTAAGTTCTTCATTACACCAGTAAACTCGGCCTCTGTCTAAAAGCTCGACTCAAAGTGAGGGTGAGGATTCACGAGGAAGAAAGAGCAGCTTCAAAAAAAAGAAATCTGAGATCCGCAGAAATGATAGATCTTCATAAAAGGGATCTGGAGAAAGAGGGGAATTAACCTTCGCTCTGTTTAATTGCCACACTGAGTCACCGACTTGTCAGACGAAACACGCACACGGCTCAACGGCTCTTCTCGTAAGGGGTAGAGAGACAAGTGGAACTGCAGAGCCACCCTCCAGCAATTCCTGAAGGGAATTGCAGACCCTTGTTCCTGAATTGGTGGATCAGGGTCTGGGCCAACTCCTTCTCTTTTTCAACGAACCACAAATGAACTCCTTATGTGAAATCTGGATCAGTTCCAACACACCAGTGCTCACGGTTGTCAGCCAGCTGTTGGCAGCTCACACCAATTTTCTTTTCTCTTCAGTGGTGCAAAAAAATGTTGCTTTACATACACAAGGAAAATAGATGATAGGACCCAATTTGCAAATAACCCCAAACCTCCTAAAATGAGCTTTAAGAGCTGATCAGTGTTTACCCACTCATTCTGTTGTTCTCAGCTGTGTGGAGAAGGGAGAACTGCCCTCTTTACTTACGATATGTAAGGGGAAGTCCCCAGCAAATACCCCTGGAAAGGACAGGACATGAATACTAATGAGGAACCTATTTCCTTTGCTCCTCTCTTGCCAGTGGCCAAACTCTCTAAAAGCTCACTGCTTCGCAGGGCTCCTGAAAGGGGTGCCTGAGGAGAGGTGACAGGCCCAGGTTGCTTGAAGGGACAAGCTAGTAGGACCTCCGTGCCCCGATGGGGAGGTTATGATCCAAGGCTGCTTTTATTAGTCCCTTAAGGAATCCCTTTTGAATATCCCCCAAATTTTATTTTAAGATGTAGACTATTTGGGAAAACGTACTGTCTTTACTCTCTACCCTCCAGTTTTATGAGGAGGTAGTACAGTCCAGTGGTTAAGGTCAGAAGGATTGGAGTCTCTGTTTCTTCATCCATAAAATAATATCTACTCTGTTGGCTTGTTGTGCAAATGAAATAAAATAATGTTTGAAAGTACACACTGCTGGCGTGGCACAGGCCCATTAATTAATGGAAAGGCCGGCCACTCTGGGTCACAACCCACCGAGCAAGCAACTGCACAGAATCCTGAAGTATGTAGAGAGGCTGGCATCAGAACTTTGTTTGGTAATTGTTTCAAAATACGCTGTCCTTCCAGAAACATCCTTGGTTGCTGTGTTACAGGGGTCAAGTCCTCCACCCCACCCCCAGGTCCAGTGACAGGCTAGGGCT
>PITA01000166.1:280363-348761 GCA_004023965.1 Spilogale gracilis
CCCCCCCCCCCAGCCAGGAAGAGAACCAGTTCAGGAAGGGAGCAGGAGGAGGCCTGCTGGTACTGACCACCCACAGATCTTGGTCTTAGTGTAAACGCTCTCATCTGCCTTGAGTGGAAATAAAACTCGGGAAAACTAACCTTTCCTTTCTCTCAGCCTTCCAGTCACAAAACGAATTCTTCTGCAAAGCAGATACTTCTGCCCACTAGGGGAAAGGTCAGGAAGTGCTAGAAAGAAAGAAAATACAATGATTAATATTTTAAGATCTTATCTTTCATACCACAGTGAAAGCCTTTTTTCTTGCTACCGTGTAGTTGTTGGGAATGCAAGGAAAATCAAGATAATGGGGGCTGTGGGGCCTCCTTGGGAATTTCTCTGGATGATGATGTTCTATTTACTTCTTTATATTTTCTTAAAGGTTTTTAAAAGTCATCTCTACACCCAGTGTGGGACTCGAACCTACAACCCTGACATCAAGCCTCACATGCCCCCCTGATGGTGCCAGCCAGGTGCCCTGAAGGACAATGTTAGGTTAGAAAGCCAAAGAATCCTGTGAGGTGCTGGGGGTGGGGACTGAAGGGGACAGGAGTGGCTGATGTGACCCTCTTGCTTTCTCTGTGTTCTCGGTGTCTCCAGAAAATTTCACGCCCAGCACCCTGGCCTTCCTTCTCCTTCCTGAAGCCTTCTCCCAAGTCCTGAAAGTCAGGAGAGCAGAGAGGCTGAGACAGGAGCTGTTTTAAGCAAGACCGCATCTGAGCTGATTCCACAGTCACCCCCTGCTCGATGCAGGCAGGGTGGGCAAACTGAACGGTGGTTAAGAACTGCTAGGCTTTAAGACTGGGCCTGCCTCCAGTTTGCCTCTGATTCACGGAGGAAAGTGGAATTTTCCAGGAAGGCTTGATTTGGGAGGAATCCTTCTCTTGGATCTACAACTCCTCTTTATGCAGCAGGAAAATCCTACCCCATGACCTTCCATGGGCAGTGTCTGCTTCTACCATCGGCCGGCTCCTGAATTACGGAGAGGCCCTCAGTAGAGAGGACCCCCGAGTACTCTGTGGTTTTCACAGGCTTATTGATAAAGTGGATATAGGGATTTGAGATTTCTATTTGTATTAAATAAATTATTTTATTAAATAACATAAAAGGAATTGTGCAGTATAATGACCCTGAGCAAATCACTTAACCTCTTTAAGTTGGTTTTCTTATTGAAGGAACGAAGGGCTTTACAATTTTTTATATGCATTCTAGCATTAATGCTATTCTTTTTTTTTTTTTAATATTTTATTTATTTGACAGAGAGAAACACAGCCAGAGAGAGAACACAAGCAGGGGGAGTGAGAGAGGGAGAAGCAGACTTCCTGCCGAGCAGGGAGCCCGATGTGGGACTCGATCCCGAGGCTCCAGGATCATGACCTGAGCCGAAGGCAGTCGCTTAACCAACTGAGCCACCCAGGTGCCCCAATGCTATTCTTTTAAGAAACATTCTAAAGTAGTTAAATACCTTGTACTGGTTACCACAGACAAAATTTTTCCATTAAAAAAAACCCCAGCTGACAAAATTTAGCTGTTAGAGTATTTATGTCTTACTTGTTTTTTAGGTAGTGCTGAGTATATTCATTAAAGATTAGACCTGCTTAAAAAAAAAAAAAAAAAAAAAAGATTAGACCTGCTTGAATTTTTAAAAAATATTAGAGAGAGAGAGAGAAAGAGAGAGAGAGCGCACATGCACAAGCATGGGGAGTGGCAGAGGGAGAGGGAGAAGCAGGATCCCTGCTGAGCAGGGAGCCCAATGTAGGACTCGATCCCAGGACCCTGGGATCATGACTTGAGCAGAAGGCAGATGCTTAATCGACTGAGCCCCCAGGCACCCTGACTTGCTTTTTCAGTGCCTGGAATATTATTTACAATTAAATTTTAGAATGCTAAATCCTTAGGATGTGGTTACTGGGATGAAATACTAAGTGTGACTGGAAGGTTAGACCCCAGTAACGATGGGAAGGTGGCAGAGTGAAGGACTCATTACCCAGGGCTGGCGTAGCAGGTCTTGAAAGAGAACACGGAGCAGCACTATAATCCACAAGACTGGTCAGAACTTTTGAGTTACCAAGACTTTCCAAAACGTGGGGATATTAGCGAGCACTAGCCACGATGGCAGCCTGAATCATTCATTTCCCAGCCCCGCCTTCGGGGCTATTTCTGTAGACAGGCAACTGCTGTGGTTGGAGCAGGAATGGGAAGGAGTCAGGGAAGGATGCTTTGGTGTCTTTGAAGTGAATACTTAAAAAAAAAAAAAAAGAAGTTACTGAAAGGGAGGCCATTATTTATGTTGTTTGACTTGTTCTTCCTATTCCATAAAGTGTGCCAAGAGGATCTATTACCCACTTTCTTTAAGTCACTCAGAGTCAAAAGACAGATTGGTGATAAAAACCTAGATCTGGGCTTCTAGAGGTTTACTGGCCTCCTTGGTTTGGCAGACATCAGTGTGCCCTGGGTGGCCTGACCAGAGAGGGCAGCCCCTTCATACAGCCCCAGGTATCACGAGCTGGGACACTAGCAGACCTTGGTAGGAGTAACATCTCTGCTCATAGGTCCCCTGCTGTCAATGGGGTCCTACTGCTCCAGTTAAGATCTCGAGGCTTTTGAATGCCCAGAGCCAGCAGTATTCTTCCTTCTGAATCTGCATGCAGACATTCCTTTCCTTATCCGAGAGTACCTGGATGAAAAATAATACCTCGTGTCCGTGCTCATTTCAGACACAGAAAGAATTTTTATAACCCATCCTGGAATTTAACCTGGAGTTTAGCTTCATCGCAAAAATCCCACTCAAGCTTTCTTCACCCCAGGCTTTGGCCTTTTGCTTCAGTGGGCCTATTAGAATTGCTTTATATCATCCCCATGACCTAGTTTCCTGTCTTAATTACCAAATCCAGGGCTCATTCTGTTTTTTGGCTTTGATGATTTTTCTGCTACCTTTGTCAAAATTTTTACAAAGGCCCGTCTCCCTGAAATTTAAAATCATACTGTGGCAGCTCTTTTAATGCTTTTGGTGGGGGTGACTGGTAAAATATGGAAGACATCCCAACCACCATCATCATAAAAAATAAATACCTCTAGATTGTACATGAATTATATTTTGCTTGAAAAGTGTTTGTAATCTGACATACAACTATTGACAACAGTTTATTTAGCCTGACAAATTAATGCCCAACTCTCAGGATTAAATGTTCTCTCTGTGGCCCGGGGCAGAGGAGGAGTAGGATAGAATTCAGCCTCCACACACAGTTCATACATGTGAATGCCAACGGAAGAGTTTCTTAAACTAAGATTACCAAGTGCAACCAGCAAAAATGTAGTCTCTTGAAATAAAACTAATGTTCATTACCAACTTAGAGAAATGGCATAGCCCCCTTTTATTAAAACTCAAGGTTCAGGGTAGGTTCAGGGTAGAGTCTGGTGTAATAGTTGTGTCTCTAATGAATCTCATTCTTCAAATTAGATTGCGGCCCATTAAAGCCAGATTACAATGAACTGGAATTTTTATTTTGGTCCTCTTCATAAGAACAATGTGTCAGAGCAGCCATCTGCCTAATTTAGGGCAAACTACCCTTCCAACAAGCCCACAGCTACCTCCTCTGAGAGGATAAGACCTACAAGAACACATCTTTTGGAGATCTGGGGAGCATTATATATTTATTTGTATTTTGAATGCAATGTATGATTTATGCACACTAAGCACACTGAAAATAAGTTAAAATAAGCCAGTTGTTAGAATACGATTTACTCAGATTATCAGATTCATGTTTGCTGCCTGGTGGGGCCTGGAATTATCGACTGGCTGTAAGGATCACACATAGGCATTTATTCCAAGGCTTCTGTTCACTCAAACTATACACAATTCTGCATTCTTTCTCCTCCTGCAGACTTTTCATCACTTGGCATGGAAATCATGTAGAAGAGAAACTCACACACCAAAAAAGCATAGCAATTTTTTTTTTTCTTTTTAAATATCAGGAAGGAGAGGGGAAATTCCTGAATCTAAATGGCAAGGTCTAAAAGTCAGAGTGGCGTTTCCAAGGTCTATTTATAGTGGTTGAATCCAATCATGGGAATTCGAGACTGTGTAGTTGTTCTAAGTGGCTGAAAGATGAAAGAAAAGGAAGATATGTTTCCCCACATGGAAGACTAGAGCTAAACCCAACGAATGCGAGGAATATACCTCTGTTTTTCTCGAAATCCAATTAATCAGCCATATCTCTGTTTCATTCTGATCATTTAACAATTTATTATTATCAATTTATTATATTATCAATAATAATATGGGAGAACCCGGGGGCTCCTCTCCCTGATAGCTCCCAAATGCATTTTTAATTTTTACTTCATAATCTATTTTGCGTTCATTTCCATGAACATTTTATTTATTTATTTTGGTGGCAATGGCAGGATCACCAGATAGTTGCTGTCATTTTTTAATAAATAGAATAAGACACCCAGAAAGAGTCTGAAGGGGTGTACCCAAGTAGCCGGAGGTATACAAATGGGCACATGACCGCCACAGAACTATTTTATTTTTACTTCTTCCCCGGCAAGCTAACAAGCTCTATCTACTTTCCCCCTGCTGTGAAGAAGGCTTTCTGTCCCCTCTGGACTGCGTGCATGCATTGGGCAGCGTGGGTTGGCATTTAAAACCAGAGGCATAGGTGACAGAAGGCAAGCATGGCTTGGCTGCAGGGGAGATGTTTTTGACACCTGTCAAATTCCTCTTCTATTTCCCCTTTGCCTCCTTGCCCTTGTGGGTACCCTAAAAGGTGAGGCTGTTGCCTGTTATCCGCCCCAAGTTGGGCAAGAATCTTGATAGGTCTTTAAGGTTCAAAGGAATTTTTTCTGTCAAGGTAAGAGTCATTTTAATTAGGAAGGAGGAAGTTTTTGAAATGGGTCGGTTTCTTAAGAACTTCTGTTGGCAGTTTGCCCAGAAGCTGGTCTTTCCTGCCCCATATCATAGGGTCACCCTCCCGGGAAGGAGAACAGGGACAATGGTACACAGAGCATTACTGAGGGCCAGAAAGACTGATGTGGTTGTTGGAGCAGGGGGCCCGTGCTCCAGAGTGAGTGAGGTCATTCATTTGGCAGTTGTTCAGGCTTAAAGGACCCAAAGACCTTAGACTTAGTTTAAGGGAACAACAGGTGCTAAAGAAAGATTGCTACCTTGAGAAAAGGATGCAAAAAGGAGCCCAGGTAGGGGCACAGGTTAGTGTGCATGCCTTATCAGGTGAGGGTTGCACAGGATAAATTGAGCCAAGCGAACTTAAATGGAAGATACCGAAGACAAATCATGTGAGATAAGAGCAAAGAGAATTATTTTCATAACTAGCCAGAGGTGTTTCTCCAACCAATTCAGGTGGGATTTGCAAATACAAAGGCTGAGAGAGAGAGAGAGAGAGAGAGAGAGAGAGAGAGAGAGATGGAAAATCATAGCAGCAGAAACACCCAGACCAAGTAGTACAGAAGCTTAAATGCAGGCAGGCTTAGTGTGAGGAAATCCTTTACACCAGAGCTTTCTGGAGGTGGGCAAGTGTGTTTGAAGGAACAACTGATACCCAGAGACCAACATGGTGCAGGTGATCTCAATGTTTAGGTGACAGTAGCACTGCTGTACACATGGGACTCTCTTGTGTATCTATTTAAGACAACTGTAGCTCAAAGACAGCACATGGGAGTTTGCATCTCATGCCGGGCCCCCACGTTCAGAGCCCTCTGGGAGCGCCCCTCACAGATCACACCACTTCCAGACATGAAAATGGTCTCAGAGCCATTCTCTACACAGGGTTCAGAGTGATCAGGGTTGGAGTGGGGGGCGGGGGGAAGATCTATTTGCAGTCTCAGACCTATGTGGTCTTCTCGATGTGTTTGTTTGCAGAGTGACAAATAAGAATGCTCTCTTCAGAGCTGTTAAAATAGAAACTCCTAACCTGGGCATCGGTTACCAGGTTCCTGGAGGAGGTTTGACAGCACCCCACCCGCATTGCCATGTTATCTGTGCTCACAAAATGGCACCGAAATGGGACTACCTGGGCAAGAAGGAGTGGTGATCACCTTTGAGTACAGAGGCGAGAGAAAGAGAGAGAAGCTCTGCACTTGGGGAATGGAGGAGATACACAGGGTTTTGGGTTTTTTTTTTTTTTTCCCCCAGTGCACTGAAATTCTAACGGCTGCCTTCTTGCTTTCTATGATTTCACCTCAAAACTAGCTTCTCTTTTCTTTGGAGCATAAAATGGAATCCAGTGCCAGCCCAGCCATGGCTGATGCTGGTTTGGGGGACCCAGGAGTTACTTTTGGGTACTGAATGACAGCAAAAACGTACATCACTTCATCGAAGAACTTGTGTCTTTGGGAAACTTCTGACTCAAGTCACTCTGGCGAGAAGAAGGACAAGATGTCTTCCCATAAGCATGTGATTGCAAATGGGGGACATGGCTATATCCCACGGTCCTAAGAAGGCATCTTTATCTGATGCAACACTAAGTCCCTCTAGCTCATCCACTTAGCTTTTCTTTTTCTTTCTCCACAGACCATAACATGGCTCTGAAAGCTACCTTACTTATTGAAACAGTTTAAGGTCTTTTTTCCTTTACTAAATTTAAAAGTTGAAAGTTACAGTCTATCATTTGATAGGCCTAATATGTAACATTTCCCATTCACCTTTGAGTCTAGAAAGACCCCAACATCTGGCTAAATTGATAGAAAATTTACCAAACTGTACTAGGAAACTTCATTAATTATTTTGGTTTGTGACCCTCCCCCACCTCTCTTTCTTTTTGAGTTTCCTGGTACATTTTCTGTTTTCAGTGTAAGAAATTAAAATACCAATCCTCAAATAAATACAAGCAAAGTGTTCAAAGTATGGTCCATGAATTATTTTCACACCCCAGACATCAGTCCCACTGGCCACAATGTTGCATACTCATAAAAGTAACTGAGGTCAAGATTCAATTCTTGAGCTAGAGAATTGCTAGAAAGTTAGGGAGAAAAAAAGATATTCTATTTGTAGGAATATCTTCTGGACTAATATGATAGCCATTACTACCATTCAGAAAGTGTCTGGTATGTGTTAGCATCACACTTAGTGTAAGAGAGTATGTTTTTAACTCTTGCAATAGTGTGGTAAGAATAGGCATTGTTTTCCTAATAATACAGGTAACAATAGTAAGCCTCTAAGAATTTCATTAGCTTGTTCAAGTTCACACTGCTAAAAAATGGCTAAGAATGCATGTTCCCAGAATCCCCTTCTCATATCTACATGAATAAATTTGGCTTTGATCAACGGATCTTATTAATGACTGTTACTTCCCCTGCCCACCCTCCCCCACAGCCTTTACAAAGCTCTATCATATGCATTGTTTCCTCTCATTCAAGCCGCGTAGCAATTCTGTGAATAGGTCATTATAATCCCCTGCTCAGATGAAAAAACTAAGGCCCAAATTCATGAAATGATGAAAGCAAGTCACTCCAAGGGGCATCTGTGAATATACTCTGGCTAAAGACTGATATTCTCTTTCAGAAGAGGAAGTTAATTGAGCAGGTTCCTCTCCAGAGAATTTAGATTTATCAGTTATGAACAAAATAAATAACCTCCTCATCCTGTTAATACAGTGAGAAGGAAGGAGGGAGTCCCAGACCCAAGGAGAACAAGGACTGCTGTTTTTACCAACCAGGGTCAGTGTGTACTATAGGCTGGTTGTGTGTGTGTGTGTCTGTGTGTGCGTGTGTGTGCATGCAGATGTTATCCTGGGAGCCTGTGAGTGTCTGAAGGGTGCTGATGTCTTTCGGATCCCATCAGGGCAAGCAAAGGCAATTTTCTCCAGGGGTTACTGCCAGGACCCAAGTGTTCATCTTGTCTCAAACTCTGTGCTGGAAAGAGGCCCATAATCCTTTTCTGCAGCCAAACTGGATTTTGCCAAGAGTCTCTGGACATATTTAAGATACAGCCTTCACCTACACATATTATCCACCACATCCTTCCAATTGTCACCCCCAAACCTTTGCACTCTCTGAATTCATGGTGTCATGCTTAACTTGACACTGCATCGTGACAGAAGCGAAGCCTCTTTTTCGACTTCAGAGCCTGCAGGATGCAGAATTGCCCATGGGCCAACGAGAGAAGTATCTGTTACCAGGTTGCTTTCACTAGGGCTTTTTCTCTGAGGACAGTTATCAGTAAATCTAAAGAAAGGGGCCACACCTGAACCAGTCCACGGCTCATGAGCCCCTTGTATGCTTTCCTCTGGGGTATTACTGATTCTGATCAAGCTCTTCAAATCTCTGGGCCATACTTGTCCTTCTCTATAACATCACAAGAACTCACCCATGCAACAGAGAATATCCACAGATCTGCACTTTTGTCAACGGCCAAAGTTATTTTAGCCTTGGGCAAGGCTAAAATAATTATTTTAGTGTAGTTCTTTCCCCACCTCTGTCCCATCCCTGTTTGGCTATACATCTGTTTAAGAAATTGGTTCTGTGGGATGATCCTGAAAGCCTGAGGTGTTGTCTGGGCTGACTCTCAGAGGCATTTTTCCACTTGATGCACCCGTGGTTGGAGGGAGGCGACAGGCCTGGGTGTGTCCGTTGGGGTATTATTGTTAGGATAGTCTGTGTCAGCATGGGCTGCGCGTTAGTCAGCTTCTTTGTCACATGTCCCCGAGCCTCTCTGGGGAAACGCTGGGATAATAGCCCTAATCCAGCCCCACAGAGAAAGCTGGAACCCTCGGGGGCCTGAGCACCTCTTCTCTAACTGCAACTACGCATTCACATCCCAAGTTGGTCTTTACAGAAACACATTCTATTTTTAGAAAGAAAAAGGCACTTTCTTTTTTTTAAGATTTTTATTTATTTATTTGACAGAGAGAGAAATCCCAAGTAGGCAGAGAGGCAGGCAGAAAAAGAGGAGGAAGCAGATTCCCTGCTGAGCAGAGAGCCTGCTGCGGGCCTCGATCCCAGGACCCTGAGATCATGACCGAAGCAGAAGGCAGAGGCTTAACCCACTGAGGCACCCAGGTGCCCAAAAAAGGCACTTTTGAAGGGTTAACACCAGTGAACAGTTGGGAATTTATTGAGAGATTCCTGACTGCCCCCCCCCCCAACATATTTTAGAGTTTGGGAAAACCTAGAAATGAAATACCCTTTAAAAAAAAAACCAACCAGTTTCTATGCTCCCAAATCTTTGTATCTTAAAAAAAAAAAAAGTGTGTGTAATCTTCAAGGGAGAAGAATATATATATCACTGCTGACTTCCTATTTCTAAAGATAGTATCCTAATATCTAGAAATCAAAGTCACAACTTTGACTTTATATAGCGAGAGACAGAGTTTTGAAACACTGCAGTTCTGAGCCCTTCTGTAACCCTCTTTTCTCATTTTTGGCTTTCCTAACATGAGGGGACCTTCGGAATTCTGACTTGGGACATATTTTCTTCTGGAGAAGGATTCAGTTTCCCTCTGCCCTATATGTATGTAGCAAGTAGAATTTCCCAAATAAAGGGATAGTAAGAACTCATTCAGGGAGGATTGTTTTATTTACTAAAGAAAGGGCCTTTTCATCCCATTTTAAAACATTTTAACATCATTTGAAGGCAAACAATTAGTGAATACATTACAAAACAGTACTTCAAATATGAAGGGTTTTTTTTTTTTTTGGTTTTGGTTTTCTTTTTAGAGCTTACTTGAAGATACCAAAACTTCCTTTAAAATTCTAGAATTTCTCACTAATTCACACTAGGCTTCCCTCCATTTATTCCAAATGGGTGAGATTATATGGAGCATGGAAAACGGGACACTCGTGGGAGGAGAATTCCCATGATGGTGAGGATTGGCTGGCTATATGGGGTAACCAGATGGCAGAGCAGAGATGGACGCTGCATCCATGATCCCATTTATTTCGTCCATAAATATTTTTAGCCTCTTTAGGCACTGTGCTATGTGAAGAGAATAGAAAACTTAATCTACACATTGCCTGATGTGGCCTCACAACTCTCACAGAGAAGAGAGACGTTATCTTCCAATACATGTTTGAGGAGTGTTATCAACTGAATGGTGTCCCACCAATTTTCATGAGGGTCGTAATCCACAACAGACAAGGCCTTTAAGGACTAAAGTTAAATAAGGACGGTTCAGTCGGGCCCTAATCCTACTGGACCAATGTCCTAAGAAAGAGACATCAGAACATTTTCCACACTCATGCAGAAAAAGGCCACAAGAGGACGCAGCGAGAAGGCAGCCGTGTGTAAGCCAAGGAGAGAGTCCTCACCGGAAATCAGCAGTGACAGTCCTGGATGTTGTACTTGTAGTGGGAGAAAATAATCTCCTGTTGTCTAAGCCTCCTGGTCTGCAGAATTCTGTTACGGCAGCCCGTGCAGACTAACTCAGCGGGGAAGTGTGCTGTTCTTCGGAGGCGTGTCACAGGGGACCTACCACCAGATGTGGCACAGCAGCATCTAAGCTGAGACCCGAAAGAACAGCAGGAGCCGGAGAGGTGAGATGTGGAGGTGACAACATGAGTGAAGCCACCGAGGTAAGGCGAACACGACCTGGAGATACGAGGCAGAGGAGAAGGCAGTTCAGCCACTTGGAGCATAGAAGGCAAGGGTGTGGGTTCCGGGACAGAGGAAGCTCTGCAGGGGCAGAGAACTCTAGAGCAGGACTTCTCACGAGTGTTCAATGCAATCCAAGTTTTTCTTTTCTCTTGAGATCCCTTCCTTCCCTTTTGGATTTTTAACACCCCATTCTGGTTTTCCTCCTATTTCACTGGTCACTTTGAGTCTCTTTGTCAGCTCCTTTCCCCTCCTCAACCTCTAAATATTAGAGTCCCATAAGACTCAGTCCTGAACTCTCTTCACATTCCTTCCAATGAGATTTCATCTAGTCACATGGCTCTAAATAAATTCTACATGCCTAGGACTTCCAAATCTCTATCTCCTATACTTACCTCTATTTCCAAATACAGATTCACATGCCCATTTTTTTCCTTTCTATCTCCTTTTAACTGTTCAAGAGGCCATTCAAATATCATGTTCAATTAGATAGGGTATTATTAGCTATGAGCAACAGAAGACTCGGTTTAAATGGTTTAAACAGCAAGGCATTCTTAGAGTATGGTCCCTGACCCGGGTGAGTCATAGAGATGGTACTATATGGGAGAGGAAACCTTTTCCTGTACCCTCTTATATTGAGTGACTGAGTCCTGAAAATTAAATTGACAAAGACAGATTAACAAGGGGAAACATTTATGCACATAACATAGATACATACATGCAAAAGTGCTCAATGATGACTTACTTAAAGGAGTGGGTAGAATTGGGGCTTATATATCTATATTAATAGGGTAAGGAGAGGGGAGAAAAGGCTTGCATGGAAAAAAAACAAATAGTTTAGGGTTTTTTTTGCACTTGGAAAAGTGCAAAAAAGGAAAGAAAAAAATGGAAATTTTAGGAGAAAAATAGATACAAAAGTTTGTGATGCTTGTCTATATAGGAAGGAGTCATCTTTCCAGCTCATTCAAGGCCATAAAACTGCCCTAGAAAGAGGATTTATGCTAAGTTTACTCTTGGTTCTCTGTCCTGGGAACAGATCAACCCCAACAACAGAATTTATGGTAGACTGATTTCCCAGGAATTTCTGCTTTTAATCAGATAAGGAAAGCTCCATGAAGCTACCTTTTTGCATCTGTTGAATTTCAGAGGTTTTCAGCTTAAAATAATTCTTACACCAAAATGACCTATTTTGGGGTGGCATCTCCTGACCTCCTTCAGCTCTGTATTCTGTCAGGTGGTCAAAGTTACACAAAGAGGTCAATCCAGTATTCTGAATTGGGTCTTGGGCTAATTCCAGAATGGTGAGTTGCTGTAGGGCCTAGGTTACTATGGTTCTTAGCTATACCTTAACCACTTTTATCATTCTATTAACATATGATTTGAATTCAAGTCAAGAGATTCTTTTGATGTATGAGAGCTTCTACCCTGGTCTCAGCCCTATAGCTGTGTTGTTTCCTCCCATTTTGACCTTGAACTCCTCGCGAGACATGCTTTAGCCAGTGGAATGTTAGCAAATGTACCACAACCAGAGGCTTAAAAACTTCTTATACATGAGGATTTGCCTTTTTTTTTTTTTTTTTTTCTTGAACCTCTATTATCACCATGAGAATGAACCCAGGCTAGCCTGCTAGGTGATGCGGTACCACCCGGAGCAGAGGTGAGTTTTCCCAGCTCAGGCCTTCTTAGGCCAGCCAACCACAGATAGGGGTGAATGCCTAGCTAAAATCAGGTAGGTCAAGCCCAAATCAAGCAGAACTCCCCAACTCGTAGTAAGTGACAAGTGCTAGCAATTTAAGCCACTAGCATTAGGGGTGGTTTATTAAGTACCAATAGCTTACTCACTGTGTGGAAAAGACCTAACCTTTTTGAATGGGAAGGATGAGTGGGGATTGTAGGAGTAGGGTTCCCCCAAATTACATCTTTCATATCTGGCAATCTTCATCTCCAGATTTCCTGAGATGGGAAACTTCCAACCTGGGCATTCTTCCCATAGAACATGCTGGTGTGACCCTCACAGAGTAGTTCTTTGATTGCAAAATTAGATCACTAGAAACTTCTCCCCTCTATGTGTGAAAGAGTGAGTAGAGCAGTGCAGAAGTAGGTTGGTTAGTGGACCAAGAAATGTGGAAGCTACTAAAAGAAGTAGCACAAGGCTGTCCCAGGAGCCCAGGAGATGGGACCTTTAGATGGGAGCAATCATGGCAGTACATGGAATGGTCCTTGTGGAGAGGGATTTCCAGCGAGTTCCTTGGCATTAGCTTATCTCTCCTCTTCAGATCCTGAGGTTATGGGCAAGCCTCCAAACAACTTCATACAATGGCTGGTCCCTCCTCCGAGGCCACAGCGCTAACTTTCCTTTGCCAAAGGGTTGCCACCAAGTCCTAACTGCCCACTCGTCTTTACCCTCTGTTTCCTCCACTAGGCCCTTGGAGATGCTATCAGACTTTAACATCCAGCTTGGTGTCCTTTGCTGTTTCTTTGTAGAGGGGCTGGTGCCATCATTTAGACATCTCTGGACACACAAAGACTTCGGGCAGAGGAAGAAAACAACACGCATTCCCAGTAAACCTGATGCAGCGCTCACTGGCTGAGTGAGTGGCTACAGCACAGCAGGAAGGTGCCCACCGGCCCAAGGGTCTGCCAGGCTGGCTCTCAGGGCCTGTGAGGATAGGATAGTTCTCCGATTAGGAGGAAAGGCCCACGGTAATGTCGTGCAATGTATTATTTTATGAGGTGACTATTTCAAAATGCAATAGTGCTATAACAAATGTAGCCTACTCGTTAAGCACATAGACTTTGGAATCAGTCAGACCTGGATGCAAATTAGGATCTTGACTCACTGCTGCTGTCGTTGTGGGCCAATTACTTAACCTGTCTACCACCGTGCGATGAATATAATAATGTCCATCTCCTAGAGATGCTGCCAGGATTAAGTGAGATGTAAAATCCTTAACATGGTACTCAGTGTCTCGTAAGCACTCAGTGGAGAGGATGATAATAATGGTGATTATTTAAGATAATGTTCCTCAAAATATATTCTACCTAGTGGCAGCGTACTTGAAAATGTTAATAGGCGTACTGGGGGGGGAAGTTTCAGAGGTCACAGAGAACATCAACGTACTCATGCTCTGTCGAGTTGTGCAGTAAAGAGTCAGTAGAGTTTTGTTTAACTCGCTGGTTCCAGGTTTATTTGAAGACAGAATCTTTTTTCTCTTAGAACACCTATTGGCCTCACTAATGGGCCTCAGAACACTGATTGAATGATGCTACTTTGTGGAAATAATTCTCCTTTGTGTGCCTAGTTAAAAATCTATCACCAGAAAGCAAGTAAGAGTTAAATATAAAGAAGCATACGTATAAACCTGACCTCCGTGAACACTGGGCCAGTGCTGTAGTTGGCGCTTGGCCTCGCTGGCCCAGAAGCAGAGGAGACGGTCAGCGTGGCCATCTGCTGGAAAGAGGGCAGCATATAGCGCAGCAAGGCAGGCTTTTAAATTATTCTGAATCAGAACTTACTGTTCCCACTGCTGGCTTCAGTTTTAAACAGAAGTCACCCAGACCTCTACATGACAGCTCGGTCCCCTGAAGAATAGACCCAAGCTCTGCACTATCCTAAGACCTCCCAGGCCAACCCTTGACTTTTTTTTTTTTTTTTTTAAGTCAGGAACGGCCACACATATTTTATATTTTTGTTTGAGTTAGTTTTGTAGGAAAGCACATGAGGTGTAAAGGAAGTGAGCCTGTGCTGGTCTCAGTGTCGGAGAAGCTCCACACAGGGATGCTTTGGAAGAGGAAGGTGTGTCATTTGTCAAAGAATATAGGATTGACTCCAAAAGCACGATGGCTCATGAAGAGACCAGAGTTTGGACAGCCACCCTATTGAATAACAGCTGGCTATTCCTACTAAGGATTTTTTTTTTAAGGGGGAGTTTTCCAGAAAGTATATAGGAGATCCAAAAGACAGAGTAAAAAGAAATGTCATGTTTTTGTAAGGGAAATGTACATTTAAAACAATATTGAATTGATGTATAACATAATATTGAATTGGTATGTTAATACAGAGTCAAATGGAAGGGAATTTGCAAGGGAAGGGAACACCAAATTACTTCTGTGATGAGACAGTCTATGTATCTTGCCATTAGAGCATGTTTAGTCCCATGCTTTATGAATTGATACAAGGCAGAGAAACATGGAATGCTTACCAACTCACTTTATGAAGATGGAAAATGAAAATACCAAATTTTAACAAAGATCACACAAACAGAACCCCCCCCCCAAAAAAAAAAACAATTAAAAATAAAACCCTTCAGGGTGCCTGGGTGGCTCAGTGGGTTAAAATCTCTGCCTTCAGCTCAGGTCATGATCTCAGGATCGGGCTCTCTGCTCAGCAGGGAGCCTGTTTCCCCCTCTCTCTCTGCCTGCCTCTCTGCCTACTTGTGATCTCTCTTTGTCAAATAAATAAATAAAATCTTAAAAAAAATAAAATAAAAATAAAACCCTTCAGACCAGGGACACGGACTTAGGAATACAAATTGAAAATGAAGTGAAACACTAAGAAATTGCATTGAGCAGCATCTGAAAAGACCACAATCTGACCAAATAAGATTTACCATAGGAATGCAAGGAATGGCTTATTAATAGGAAGTCTATAAATAAAACGTAGCATCTCAAGAAGTCAAAAGAGACAAAATTATATAATCATCTTAGCAGATGGTACCCATTTAGGATTAAAGATACACTAAAGTGGGGTTAGTTTCTTAGTTGTACTTACTAGAGATACAAAATGAAGACCCAGTATAGCATTCTTGTTAGGAATGGAAACCGGATAAGGATGCCCAGCTTTAATTTTACCATTTTTTGTTTTCCTGGAAGCTTTAGCCATTGAAATAAGATCGGAAACAAATAACCATGTAACAGTTAACTTTATGCATCAACTTCCCTAGGCTATAGTACTCAGAGGTTTGGCCAAATGTCAGTTTAGATGTTGCTGTGGAGATTTTTTGAGATGTGACTAACTTTTACATCAGCTGTTTTTGTATAAAGCAGATTGCCCTTCATAATGTGGATGGGCCTGATCCAATCAGTGGAAGGCTGTGAGAGAAAAAGACTGACGTCCCCAAGAGAGGACAAACATTCCGCTTTCAGACTGCCTTTGAACCCAAGGCTTCATTAATTATTCCCTAGACCTGCCCTGCAGTTTTCAGATTTGACACCACAGTGTCAATCAATCCGTAAAAATAAACCGCTCTGTATTTAATACACACACACACATCTTCTTGGTTCCGTTTCTCTGGAGAACTCCAATACAAATAACAACTAATACCCACTAAAGATGTTAAAGGATGCCACACAATGTTTTAAGGGGCACACCTGTATGTATGAACTCATTTAATCTTCTTAGTAACCTTAAAAGGTATGCAATTTTTGTCCCTATCAGACATGAATCAGAATGAAATATTCTGATGACTCATAGGAAAGTTCTGGGCTAGTTCAAGGAGGAGATCCAAAAGCCTCATGTTTCTGCCCTTTTACTTTTAGGCACGACTCCAACCAACTCCCCTGGGTAAGATACATCCGTGTTCCGGGACCCTGCAGTGATGGTGAAATCAATCCTCCTACCCTGGCAGTAGCCAGCTAAGTTGGACACGGGGCTAGGAAGCCACGGTATTCGGGAAGCACTGTGGCGACTTGGCCTGCACTTGACTTGTACCCTGGCAGACCCACATTAGCTTCCTATTGCTGCTGTGACAGATCGCTGCAAACTCGGGGGCTTAAAAGGCACAGGTTTATTATTTTACAGTTCCAGAGGTCGGAAGTCCAAAAACCGAGATGTAAGCATGGCCGTATTCCTTTTGGAAGCTCTAGGGGAGAATCCACTTCCTCGACTTTTCCAGCCCTGAAAAGCCACCTGCACTTCTTGGCTCATGACCCTTTCCTCTATGTTGAAAGTTAGCAGCATGACATTTGCAAATTTCTTTCTTTCTCTCTGAGCTCTGCTTATATTGTTCATTGCCTTCTCTCTCTGGTCCTGACCCTTCTGTCTCCCCTTTTTAAGGACCTTTGTGATTACTTTGGGCCTCCTGAAATAACCTACCTTAAAATCCTTAGCTTAATCACATGTACAGAGTCCCTGATGGAAGGTAACACACTCACAAGTTTCTGGGATTAGGATATATACACTTTTGGAGAGTATTATTCTACCTACTGTATGTATCAAGCATAGATGGAAGACCCCATCATATCCTTCCTATGGAAAAGTATGCATGCTAATGAACAAAGGGAAGCTGGCCTCTCAACTCCTATTACTATTATGAAACATGTCAACTTTCCATGATTCCCTGTTACCGATTCTCTATTGAGAAACCTGTTGTACAACCAGTTTTAGAGAAACTGTACCATAGGAGAGGGGAACATCTTTGCAATACTGCCTTTCTTTTTCCTTTCCTTTTTTTTTTCTTTTTTTTTACAAAGAGAGAGCATAAGCAGGGGGGAACATCAAGCACCCCAACACTGCCTTCTTACACATAATGTAAGAACCTTTTACAAAACTAAAAACATGGATTTATATTTTTCTCACCTTATTGTGGGCAAGGCTATTCCAAATATAAAAACAAAGTAGACAAGATTAATAGTAGAACTTACTTAAAAATTCACAACTTACATAGGCTTTTAAGACACAGAAACAGATTTCTAGTTTCTGGTCCCATATGTAAGTAGCTGGGAAATTGTCCTACCCCCCAAACAAGGACAAATCTGAATAAGCTGAAAAATCAACAACTCTTCTTGGATCCATAGGAGAGGGGAGGGCACAGGGCAAAACCGCTTCCCCCAAGATTAGAGAAGCAGGCTAACACAGGGAGCTGAGGCTTACCAGAGCAGAGCATCATGGGTGGAAACGCCACAGAACCAGTGCAAGGTATGAACACCTACACTGACAAATTTTTGGAGGCCCAGTGTAGACAACTCCGAGAGTCAAAAACTCTAGGGAGACCCAGTCATAGAGGGGTCTCCACGGTTTTGTGCAATTTACCTCCAAGAGCTCGACCAGGTTCTCACAGTAAATATCAGAAAAAAAAAAAAGAAAAAAATCCTTCCATGTACTTCCATCGAGCTGAAGGGAAAGGAGCCATTTTGAAATGTGCCAGTGCACTCCATTCTTCTTAATAAGGCCTTCCCTCAGCAGAAACTAGTTAGCCCGTGCCTAAACCCTTCAGGTTCTAAGGTGACGACTAAAAGAGGTAAAAATATAGCTGATATTCTAAGAGAGAAAATGGAATCTTATGAAATGCTCAGCCCGTTCTAGAATATCATCAGAACCTAATTAACCCCAGGGGAAGAAAAACACCAAATTCCAGCTGGCTCTAGCCTTCCACATGGGAGAAGGAAAATACCCAACCTCAGCCCAATCTAGACATCGTCTCTCACCTGGTGGGGGAAAAAACTGGAAACACTTGTGAAGTTCACAGTCTATAGACACAAACTCACTAAAAGACTGAGAGCTAATCATAGGACCATGGAACTTCTCTCCCCTTCCCTCACCACCTATTTATGGCAGTTCAATTTACCCAGTCTTTCATGTCCAGCTATGAAGAAAAAGTTACAAGGCATACCAAAAGGCAAAAAAACACAATCTGAAGAGACAGAGCAGCCATCAGAACCAGACATGGCAAGGATGTTGGAATTATCAGACAGGGAATTTAAAACAACTATGATTAATATGCTGGGAGTGCTAATGGATAAAGTAGACAGCATTCAAGAACAGATGGGCAATGTAAGAAGAACCAAAAAGAAATGCCAGAGATCAAAAACACTGTAACAGAAATAAAGAATGCCTTTGATGGGCTTATTAGTAGATTGCACACAGCTGAGGAAGAATCTCTATACTTAAGGATGGCTCAATAGAAACCTCCAGAACTGAAGAGCAAAGAGGATAGCCTGAAACACACACACACACACACACACACACACACACACACACCCTCCAGAATATCCAAGGACTGTGGGACAACTACAAAAGATGTAACAAATGCATAATGGGAACTTCACAGGGAAAAGAAAGAAAGGAACAGAAGAAATATTTGAAATGGTGATGACTCAAGAATCACTCTTCGGTTAAAGGCAGACAACAAACCATACATCCAAGAAACTCAGAGGGCACCAAACAACATAAATGCCAAGAAAACAAAAAATGCAAAAACAAAATGAAACAAAAATAACCCAACACCTAGGCATATCATTTTCAAAGTACAGAAAATAAAAGATAAAAACATCTTGAAAGAATCGAGAGAAAACCAACAGCTTACCTATAGAGGAACAAAAGTTACACTGACTTCTACTTAGAAAGCATGCAAGCAAGAGGAGAGTGCAATGAAATATTTAAAATGTTGGGGAAAAAAATCCACTAACCTAGAATTCTGTACCCTGTGAAATTCTTCAAAAGAAGGAGAAATAAAGGTTTCCTCAGACAAACAGAAATTGCAGGAATTTGTTACTACTTGCAATAAATGTTAAAAGAGGAAAATGATATTGGTCAGAAACTCAGGTCTACATAACAAAAGGAAGAACAACTAAGAAGGAATAAGTGAAGGTAAAATGAAAACACTTATTTTTCTAATTCTTAATCTAACAGATAATAGTTGATTTGAAATAAAAGCAACATGTGTTCTATTTGTGCTCCTATAGACAAGCACACACACATATATATGTGTACTTATGCATACTTATACATCAGTAAATGAAAACAAAGAAGGGAAGAATTAGGGTGATCTTGTCATTGTAAGGCACTCATCCACCCATGAAATGGCACAGTGTCATTCGAAAGTAGACTTGGATTAGTTTTGAGTATGTATTTCAGGTTCTAAGGCAACGACTAAAAGAGGTAAAAATATAACTGATATTCTAAGAGAGAAAATGGAATCTTATGAAATGCTCAGTTAAAACCACAAAAAATGGAAAAAGAATGGAAGACAAAAGAAGAATAAAGAGGAGGGGAACAAATAAGGTGTACATTGACCAACCATATCTAATCACTTTGAACATCAATGGCCTAAATATAGCAATCAAAAGACAGAGATTGTCAGAGTGAATTAAAAAACAAGTCAACAATATATTTTTATAAGAAACCCACTTTAGGGCGCCTGGGTGGCTCAGTGGGTTAAAGCCTCTGCCTTCAGCTCAGGTCATGATCTCAGGGTCCTGGAATCGAGGCCCCCTGGTCAGGGCTCTCTGCTCAGCAGGGAGCCTGCTTCCTCCTCTCTACCTGCCTGCCTCTCTGCCTACTGTGATCTCTCTCTCTGTTGAATAAATAAATAAAATCTTTAAAAAAAAGAAACAAAGAAACCCACTTTAACTATAAAGGCACCTATATATTAAAAGCAAGTGGATGGAGAAAACTATACCATGTTAATGCTAATCAAAAGAAAGCAAAAGTAGTTATATTAATTTCATAGGGCAGATTTCAAAACAAGGAAAGTTATTAAGGACAAAGGAGGGAATTACAAAATAATGAAGGGGTCAATTATCCAAGAAGACATCAGTTCTTAATGTAACAAATTAGAGCCAAACGGTGTGAAGTGAAACCTGATGGAACTGAAAGGAGAAATATGTGACTCTTCTACTGCAGTTGAGGACTTCAACAACCGTCTATCAGAAATGGACAGATCCTGCAGGGAAAAAAATCAGTAAGGACTTGGCTGAACTCAATAGCACCATCAATCAACTGGATATAATGGACATTTATAGACTACTTCAACCAACAACAGCAAAATTCGCATTCTTCCCGAGTTCACATGAACACTTACTGAGATAGATGACATTCTGGGCCATAAAACACACCTTAACAGATCTAGAAGAATATAAATCATGCAATACCTGCTCTCAGACCACAGAATTAAACTAGAAATCAATAACAGAAAGATAACTGGAGAATCCTAAAACATGGAGAGTAAACAACATACTTCCAAATAAAACATATTTTTCTAAAAAATAGAAACAAAGTAAAAAGATCAATTAGCTCGAAAAGTATTTACAAAATATACAGCAAAGGGTTAATATCTTTAATATGTAAAGAACAGCTATAAATTAATAAGGAGAAAAGACCAGTACCTCAAAGGCAAAACACGCAAAGGAAAAAGACACTTGGCAAAAGAAGGTATCAAAGGGCTTATGCGCATATGAAAATGCTTCACATCACAGGTCTAAAGGGAATTTAAATAAAAATAACCTGACAAATATAAAAATAAATGACAACCAATGCTGGAAAAGATGTGGTGAAGCTTTTTGGGTGCCCTCCTGATTGCTGGTCGGTCAATATTGTCGGAGCTCCACTGGGCAATGTATACCAAAAACTTAAAAATTACAAACAATGACTCAGAAATTCCACTTAAAAGGAATTTATCTGAAAGAAATCAGGAGAACATGCAAAAATTGTTCTATAGACATGTAAATAATAGGGTAGCTATATCTAATATATACATTATATATATCTAAATAGCAAATATATATATACATATATACTAGTAAAAGAAAGGAAATTACATATCTGAAGGAAGCTTGCCATATTGTGGTCAGCTATAAAATAAAATATAATGTAGTCATTTAAAATGAGAATTGTACCCACTTAATCTTATTTATTACCAGATTGAATATCAGATTTTTTCCCCCTCACTACAAAACAAGGGTAGGGACTCTTCCTTTAACTGCTATACCTGCATTACCTTGGAGACTATGTGATGCCCTTCTAAATGCGGGCGGGTTGGCTTAGTATAAAGTATGTTTTTAAATAACGTAACAGCTTGTGAAGCACTCACAATTTCAAAGAAAATAAAATCAAGGTTAAAAAAATTTAAGGAGGGCCTGATGTAAAAACAGAAAAAAAGATGAGAAGGAAACACATCAGAATGTTTATACAGATTATCTCTGGATGATCGGGTGGGAGTCAGTTTTTTCCTTTGTACATTTCACAGTTGCCAAATTCACCATAAAGATTATATATTAATTCCATAACCAGACAAATTTCAATCAATAGTAAATATGTAAAAAGAAGAGTAATGGTGTGTTTTGTCAAAATCACAACTTGCTCTTCCTCATTTTCTGGAATTGACTGGTAACATGAGATCTGTGGACCAACAGAACCCGGAAACTTATTTGAAGTACAGAATCTCTGCCTCGCCTAACTTCTATATCAGAATCTGAATTTTATCAAGATACTCAGCTAATACACATGCGGATGTTCAAGAAGCACTGTGTTAGGGCATTCTCACCTGATTATTTCATTAATGCATGGTTGGCTAATTACTATCAAGATATAGCATTTGGCATTCTGTGAAAAGAGGTTAATAAGATTTCAAATGTCTTTCTGGCATTGAAATAACTTTCACACATTTTTAGTAGCTAGGATATGAATGACTGAGAAGTACCTTCAGATTGGCCCTTGCCACCAACTGGTTTACCCCTGATTCAGCAGCCGCTCGAGGCAACTCACCGCTCTTTCCCTCACCTCGCTGCCTCCATTCTCCCTCACCCCCCCCAACTACCTAATTGAGCCTTTGCTTACTTGCTCAGTCATGCTCATCTACCTGTTCTTGTTTGAAATAGTAAAACATGCTGCCACCACTTCTGAGATTGTCCTAACAAAGATTTTTAAGTTTATCGATCCCACTTGGGGTCCAGCAGACAACAGTTACTTCTGAGAGATTTCTTTCTTTCATTCATTGAATATTTACCAGGTAATTGACTGAGATAATCCATGACCTTGAAGACCCCTCCATGCAAGGGCAGGGATGGCAGGAGTGGGGGATCATGTGGAAATCCCCTGCAGTGACCTGATGAGTTGATATGTACCTTTGAGAGCACATGGGAATGAGGAAGCAAGGATGGTCTTGAAAAAGCCAGGAAGGATTTGGGGAGGAGGGGACATCCTTCTGTGACCCCTGACCCCATCCAGATAAGCTACTTCCATAACAGATACATCCCTCAGAAGTGCACGTAAGAAGTGTGCTCTTTAACTGTCCTCTTTCCTGGGAGACTGACAGTTCAGTAATGGCACGTAAGTGGGGGCTTCAGCCATATTTGTTGAATGAAGAGATACAATCTGAATCTTAGAGGGAGAGTTGGACTTGGCTTTGATGATGGGTGGACATTCTCCCGGGCAGAGGAAATACAAGGCAAAGGCCGGGGAGAGAACAACACAGCTTGCTGTAAATATTCGTTAGCTTACCTTTCCCAAACCACGGATCAGTGGCTCGGGGAGACATTTCCATTTTGAAAACCATTTCATTGGAGGTCATGGAGAGTAAAACCTTCTGGCTAGTAAGCTGTGACTGACTGAAAGTTGAACGTCAGCCCCAAGCACATCGCAGACGTGGCTCTCTCTGAGAAAGGGCAGCAAGTGTGCCGAAGCCTGCCCAGGACTCCCACCCGTGCTTTATTTATGGCTGTCCCCTTCAAAGTGGAGAGCAAATATGCTTCGAATGAACGGGTAGTGCAGCGTAGAGTCTGGGTACCTAGAACTTTCAGAAAAGAAAGCAGAGCTGGAGGGCTGCCAAGACAGTAAGCTGTCTGCAGCACGATCAGGAAAAGAAAAGCTAGGCGTCTGTCTCCAGCGCCTCCTCACCGATTTCTCGATATCCTTTGGCATTTGAACAGGCTGCTGTTGCTTTGGGGGAGAGTGACGTGCACAGTGACATTTGTATTAATACCTTCTTGATGACTGCCTTCTGTTTACCAAAGCACAAAATGAAAGTGGAATTATTCCAGAAAATTTAAAGCATGTGGGTGCTAAGGGCAAAGAACTCCCCAGGTTTGGAAGGGGTGTCCTATGGCTGCTGGAAAGGGACCTATCATCCGGCCCTCAGTCTCATCACCTATTGTTGGGGCACCGGGCAGGTTTGATGGGACAATCCAGACAAACAAGAGGCTCCCCCTGTTAGCGAGTCCTGGGCCATCAGGAACAACAAGCTGGAGGTGAGCAAGCCAAATGTCCTGACATGCTGGTTCTAGAAACCCCCTCCTTAGTGAAGGCAGCCACTCCCCCCGGCTGTGCCGCCCTGCTTTGGGGCTCGTGGCGCCTTGCCGGGCATGAACTCCAAGCCCCCGCGAGAGATCACACCTTCAGGTCCAGTGAGGGTCACTGTCTTGGCACACCCTAGGAGGAGGATGTGGAAAGAACATCTGAGATGTAGGAATGTGTGGGCCGAGCCTTGCGTAATGGTTTGCCTCAAACCCACTTCAACAAACTTCCAGTGAAAGCAGTTGCTCACATGTGGCAAGGTAAACGGGCCTGCACGTCTGATGGGACCGGGGATGTACAGAAACCAAGGTTAGGGAGCAAGAACTTTCTCACTTATTCTTTGCCTGGAGCATAAACTATATTTTCTTGCTTCTCTTCAGTACACCTGAAAGGTCATATTGTTCAAATATTTGGGGGGCATGACTCCAAAAACTCAGTCCTTGACTGCATGTAGTTGAACATAAAAGCTCCCTTTGATGGAGAATGTCTTCTGTGCTCCTGGAAATTTTTACACACGGGCAGGCTCCTTGGAAAGACGCAGGCCATCTTGGGAGGTACCTGGGATCCAGGCTCTGCTCCTTTGATGCACGAAGAACAAAGAGGCTACCAAGGCTCTTCCCTGCAGTGGACCCAGGACCCCAGCCCCGGGGAGACTTGTCTTCACCCCTTCTTCAGAGGCCTGGAATGGCACTGCTTCTGAGGAAGGTGCAGACAGCCTGGTTTGGCAAATTCACTTCCTTCTACATCTGGGGCTCACTTCGCAAGCTTTTTGTGGGATCTCGGGTGCAATATCTTTCTTGGTTTGGTCTAAATATAATCTGCAGTAGGCAGAAGACGAATGCTTAGAAAGTACCCAACTTGCTGATGTCAAGAGGAAAGAGATCTAATTTCATATTTGTTGACTCGGCCACCATTGTCTTAATTCTCATCTGCATACTGCCTAAAATAATGAATCTTTGGGTCTGCAGTAGCTTCCCCTTTGGTAATCCTGCCAACATTTTCCTGGAAGAATCCTATTTCCCTAGCCTCCAATGGAGGATGGTAAGGCTGTGAACAGAGCTCAATACAAAAGAAATGTCTGCATTCTAGGGAAGATTTTTTTGACAGGGGCATATTTTCTTAATTTGCACAAAAGCCCCTAGAGGGATAATAGTGTCTCTGGGAGAAGGAGAACTCTGGTCCATGTGCTATAGATACTATTCTTTGTCTCTGAGCATGGGGATTTGGAGAGAGAAATAGCTTTCTCTCCAGCCCCTTTTAATTGTTAAAATATTATAACATAGTAAACAGTTTTAAAAAAAGAAAGAATTTGTAATGCTACAGTTATCCTTGCACATTGTTGCTCCCATCTGTGTGTAACTTACATGATATATCATAATATATTCACAATTTTTATGCTACCTTTTTTTGGCTGACCAATATACCATAAGCCTCTCATGTTTTCTATGGGTTTCTGATTTTCGTGATTATAATTTCAATACTATGTGATTTCTACTGAGGACAGGACTGAGGATGACTTTACTCCCCTATTGTTGGACTTTAGCTTTGTTTGTGGTGTTTTGCCTTCATTTAGATAACACCTCCATAAGGCTCAGTGGATCTATAGCTTATGCTTCTTTTGTATTTGAATAGATGCCCAGGAGTGGGGTAAAGCTTTAAGAGTTTCATGGCCTTTGCTACGTGTCACCATATTGATTTCTTAAAGGATAATAAAGGTTTACACCCTGTGGTTGAATAATGTGCCAGCCAAGGCAGGGATGATATTCAAAATTTATCAAGTCATTGGAGCATCTGTAGTGACTGATCTAAACTGAGGCCAACTGGTCAACCTGCCCGCACACATACCTGAATGCTGGCCCTACTTGGATGGCAAACTTAGTTACTTCCAAGGCATCCGTCTCATCCGTTCTCTTTTTCTGTGTTTCATTCTCTACTTCTTTTTCTCTAGTTCTCTTCTGCCTTTTTGAGCAAGGTAGTAATCATAACAGCAGCGGCTGATACTTCATTGAGTATTTACTCAGTCTTCCCATGTCGTAGCCCAAATAACTCTTGGAAAAACCCTATCAGGTAGTTTAGTCCCATTTTAAAGACAGGAACATTAAGGCTTGGAAGGTTAAGTTACTCGCCCAGGTATATCGAGATGATGCAGGACAGAGCTGAGATTCAAACCTGGTCTGGGGGGCTGGCTCCATAGTTCTTAACCAGGAGGCTGCCCAACCTGTAGGGTATTGGGATGGCTGGGTGGCACAACAGAAGAGAGAGAGGATGAAATCCTGGAAGAACTGAAAATGGGTTGTTTCAGTTTCCTTTTTGCTCTTTTGTTTCCTATGTTATTAAACTATTTGATTAGCTTCTCCTGGTGTCATATTTATTTGCAGCTGTTAAACATTAGAAGACTTCAGAGGGGGGATTTATTTAAAGCATAGTTATTAAAATGTCTATTTTGATTCAAGGATTTCTTCTGTTTTGTATTACTTACTTGTCTCCTATATCTTTAATCTATAGTCATGTCTATAAGAACGTTCAGAACCTTACCAGCCAAAGCACTTTAAGTGATTCTTGCCAACTTTCATTTAAGTACTTTATTTCTCAGCTGAATATCACTCAACCATATCCCTGTCTTTTTATCATTTATAAACTTGGCAATGTATCCATTCAGGTCTATTACAAAGTCATTTATAGATTTTCATACTACGTCTTCCTTACAGTATCCCATATTCTCTTGACTGGCAGAGATTCCTGATTATTTTTCCCTATAATAGGCAGTTGTTTTCATGTTAAATTTCCACAAGTTGGGCTCTAGATATTGACCTTTGAAGTGGGAATGGATGATGGATGTTTTGAAGGAGTTGAGGAAAAGCTGTTTCTGGTTGCAAACTTCACAGATCCTTGGAAAAAATTAGAAACTGAGATATGAGGTTTGCATCTCTTGGATGTTCTTCTCAAGAACCTTGATTGAGCATGGAGAGAGAACTATAGATGTTTCATAGGGGTAGGACTTGCTGGCAAATGAAAAATAGGTAATACACAAATTCCCTATCTTAGCTTGAGTTCCCCCACAGTAGTGACTGAAGCAAGGAAGTGAGTAAATGCAGTTTATTTGGGAGATGATCCTAGGAGGTAGTAGTGAGAGAGCAGGGAAAGCAAGGGGAAAAGGACAAGTTAACAAGAGGGTTTATGTTTGAGGTCACTGATGTAGGTGGACCTCTGAGAAGGATCTAGAATGCCTTCTAGAACCTTCTACTTGCAAGAAAGCTGGAGCATTTATGTGCCTCCAGTACCCTGTTGGTTGAGGGTTGCCTTGTACTCTCTGTGAGCCTGCCTATGGGCCAAGAGGTTCCCATTGGTACTGCAAAAGTACCACCAGGTAAGAGTGAGCTCATGGGAACTGTCCACAACAGCCACAGCTGAAATAAGAGGTGAGTCAAAGGCAAGTAACACATTCACCAGAGGTTTCTGCCACACAGCCACAAAGTGAGATTTAAGTGTCTAATTGCAAAGTATATCTTGAACTTTAACATTTCTACCCACATTCACCATTACACATACACCATTCACCTGGCCCAGGCTACCTTCAGCTCTCACCTGAGCCTTTACAAATCCTCCCAGCTAGTTTTCCTGCTTCCTTGCTTGTCTTTTTACATTCTTTTCACCTCAAGTGCCCCTGAAGGTACATCATGTCACTCTTCTGTGCAAAATTTTCCAGTGACTTCTTATTACTCTAAGATTCTAATATAAACTTCTCATCTGGTCCATGGCTCCTTCTCCCGTTTCATTCCCAATGACTTCCACTTGGTCATTGTGCTCCAGCCACACAAGACTTCTTATCCTTAGCAGTGATTCTGCCTCCTTCTTTTCCTTCAGCCTGACATGATATTCCCTCCAATTTTCACTTGGCCCTTGGTCTCAGTGCTACCCGCTCAGTGTGGACTCCCCTGACAACTCTTCCTAAATTAAAATTCCGTACTCTGTAACTATTCTTATTAATATTTCTTTTTCTTCATAGCACTTTTTACCACCCGACACAAGCTTGTATATTTAGAAGGATAAAATTCCATAAGAATTTACCACTCTATCTCCAGTATCAAGAATACTTCCTGGTATATTATAGGCTCTCAATAAATATTTGTTCAATGAGTGACTCCAGAAGCATGACGTCTCCTCCAAGTTCTCCCCACAAATGCTCTCATTAATGTGATCACCCCAGTGATGCAGGAAGGCATTACTTCTATGTATAATTAATCATTTATATCAACACAATGAAAATGTAATGAGAACCCTTATGAGAACTGATAGCCTGAGGTGGGAATGGAGTGGGTAGTACTTCCTGCAGGGGAATGTGGGGAGGCAGGGAGGCATAGGCACAGGGCCAAGCTTCAGTCACTTACCAACCAATGGTCTCTTTGAAACCCACCCTACTGGGTGGGTTGTGTGAGCGTCAGGACTGGTTCTGGTAAATTCTAATCTTCTTGCCTCTTTTCTAACTCTTTCCTTTCTCCCACCCCCTCAGGAAATGACAGGGAAGAAGAAGCTAGACCATCTGGGGCTGTGGGAAGGTCTGGCAAAGAGAAAGTACTTGACAGTGACAGTGCTTAGGAGGCCTGACTTCATCTCCTCGTTTCCAGGGACTGACTGAAACAACACAGGCAAGGGCCATTTATGGAAGTGAGCATAACATTGCAAGAATGTGCTTTTGGGAATTTTGACAAAAACCTGCATTTTGAAGGAGATATAGGATTTTTGTTAGGAGGCAAAGTCTTTCTCTGCTCACCCTCTTTGCTCACCTGCAAACCAGATGCCCATCTGCCAACACCAGGGAAAATTGGCATTTCCCCAAGTAGTGCCCCAACTTCCACACTTTTCTCTTCAAAACTTACCCGTCTCCCTTAAAGCTCTGTTGTTTTGATGTGAAAAGGACAGCGTCTTATCCTCCTATTCAAGTAACAATGTAACTGGAGTATTCTTGAAGCAATACCTCCAACTTCATTTTCTAGGTCAAAAAGGTGATTCTAAATATGGGCATCCAGGCTAGTGGGAGGAAAGGATGGGCTACTGAGGAAGATAATTTGGCACCTCCAAGACTTTATGGTGTTGACAGTTTTACTTCTTTGAAGACGGTTTGTGAGACCTGACTCTCAGGGTCCACGTCCTACATTTGCTGTTTAGTTAGTTGTGAGACCTTGGAAGTTTGCTAACCTCCTTATGCCTCAGTTCCATCTTCTGAAAAATGGGGATAATAGCTGGATCTTCTTCACAGAGTTAGTGTGAATGTTAAATGATAATTACTGGACCTTTCTCATACGGTTGTTGTGAATATCATGTGAGTTAATGTGCATGCGGGTACTTAGAAAAATGCTAGCATGCATTAGGCTTCAGAAAGGAAAGCAAGGATGATTCCATGGGACTCACAAAGGGAGCACACCAAAAGCCAATAGTTCTTACCACTAGTGTTGCCTCTGCGGGAGTCGCTTTCTTGGTTTTCTTATGTAGACACTGCCTCCAAACTGCTTTTGGCATCAAATTCAAAATCCATCACTTTTCCAAAACAACCTGTGACTTTTTGTTGACCAGAGAATGAACTCCCATGATAGGGCACTCAAGGCACTCTCTGTCTTCAGCTCTGCATTACAGAAAAAAACACAGATTGGCTAAACACATGGGGAATGTGTTTTTTCCTGTATTAGAAAAATCAAGGAGCAGATTGTTTTAGACATGACAAGACCCAGGTGTATAAATGTGCTGGCCTTTCTCTATGCCAGATACTCTCCTCCGAGAGACTGTTGAAAATTCCAGGTTTTCATTATTCTTTATGGCTACCAATCTCATGGAAAGAGAATATCTCTTCCTTAAAATTCCAACAAAATCCCTTAGTTTAGCCTTGGGACACTGGATAACTTGAGTCATGTACCCAGCTTTGAAGCAATTGCTATATCCAGAGGGATGGAATGTAGTGATTGGTCAAGTGAGTCACTCGCCCTGTCCTGACTCCAGCAGTAGGGTCAACTCCACTCACGAGATATCTTGAGATGTGTTTCCCCAAAGAGGATATTTACCACTGTGAAGAGAATAGAGAATGGATAGGCTTCCCCAAAGGAAATATTTACCACTGTGAAGAGAATAGAGAATGGATATCGAGTAGGCAAAAGTAACAGATGTCCACTCAACCTTCTCTTCCTGCGTTTCCTATCATTCTTTGAACACATGCTGCAATTTTCCATTTCCTGCCCTTGTACGTGATGTTTTCTTTGCTCAAAATGTCTGTCTCACACCTCTACCTATCAAAAGTTCAAAGTACATTTTAAATTATACTTCCTTTATGTGGCCTAGTCCTCGAAAATCATAATTCATTATCTTTATTATAGCTTTTATCATCATCCAGCTTGTATTATATTACATTGTGTTCATGTCTTTCTTTTGTTGCTGGATTATAAGCTTTTTAGGGGCAAAAATCATGTCTCCGACCAGATTGCACACATGCATATTATTTGGAGATCAATGGGCATCATCCACCACGTAAAAAGCTTGGTGTCAACTCTGAAGTATGCTAATAAAGATGGGTTTTGGTCATCATCATTGATTTTTTAGTATCACTTCTTCTACATTGTAATTTTCTCATAAATATTTGGTTGATTTACTAGAATACCTAATTGTAATCAGAAGTGATTTTTTTTTAGCACCCTCAAAATTCTCCATATTCACTCTAAATCTTTCTAAACCCCAAATTAACATTGTTCAGGTGCAGAAATGTGCCTCCTTTCAAGATGCTTCAGGCATCTGGGCCAAGCAAACAGAGTTATGATTTTATTATGTGTCTGCATTTAAATTCTTTGGCATTGCTTTGGTTTTATTCCTTAGCAGACTTTTACATTTAAATACTGTCTTGTATCTTGTGCACCTTAATCAAATGCAAAGCTTTGAATTTTTAAAGAACCCTCCTAGGGCCAGCAAGCATATCTTTACTTGCCCCTGGATGGTCTGACAACTTATAACAAGCATTCCTGGCACTACCAGGCACTGGTCCAGTGGTACCAAGGCCCGCAAGCTTGATCCAGTCCATGTGGCGTTGGCTCCCTAGAGTCTACAGCCCATTCACCAACCTAGCAAGTGAGTGTTGGCTGTCACTAGGCACAAGAAGGCTTATCTCTGACAAAACCTGAAGTGGGCCACCACTCATCCCTTGGAGTCCCTTCCTCCCTGTTATGTTTGCTCCCCTCCTCTCCCAAAAGATGCCTACAGTCTCCCACCCTTTTGCTGCTCAGGGCCACGTTTTGGGGATGCATTTAGGCCTCCATTTTCTCACTATGCTTCTGCCTCATCCATTAGTAACAGATAACTTTCTTTGGGGTCATAATAATAATTATTAAATTATTTCTAGTTACTGGTCACAACCATTGAGTCATGGTTGCTTGTGACTTGATAATGTCAGGCCTTCCAGATCACAAACTGAATTCATGTTTTGAGTTGGACTGGCTAGAAACCACCCTCCATTCAAAGAAAAGACAAAGATGGATCTCAGACAACAAATCAGTTGTAGAAAAGGCTTGGAAACCGGCTGAGTTAGACGGGATAGGATGGGGTATGCCTTTAGCAACTTTTTACATTAAATGAGCATTCCTGATAAGAATGAGAAAAAATAGTAAAAGACCAGAAGAGAATGTATCCACCAGTACCAATACCAAAACTGGAAACATGGGTCACTTGTTCTTCCTGGTAAGCTAATTGTACTGCCCCCATTTATATTTAAAGAGGTGAGACCCTGGGGTCCACTGACAAAATCCAGTAGGAGAAAATACTCTGGGCCATCTTGACTTTCCAGCATCTTTTTTGCTAGTCTTAATGCCACTGAAACCATGTGTTTGTTCTGTGCTTTGCATCTGTAAATCCATTTAATCTGCATATTACCTCTCCAAGAAGGTTGACAGAAATGATCCCATTTTGCAGATGAGGAGACTGAGACTCAGCTTGGTTTATATTTCCCAAGGTTTCCTACTTAGCATATTGCAGAATTATTATTTAAATCAAGATCTATCTGATTTCAAAGTCTTTTCTATTAGCCACTCACTACACTCCAATCCTGTCACAATAGGCAATTTAAGCACTTTCTGACTTCTCATACACAGGTCTATCCATAACTGACTTAGTCATCTATAATGTACGGTCCCTGTTTTTTGAGCATTTTTGAGCATCTCCAATGCATAATCCCTGTGGGTTGTTGAGAACACCAAGATAGGTAGCAAGCGCTAGCAAGTATCCTGGGAACAGTAAGGATGGAGCAGTGAGCTATCCCTGGGGGTTGGTGCATTTGGGATGAGTGTTGAAGGATGAGTAGGAGTTTGGCAGACACAGAACAGGGAGAAGGATGCTTTAGGAAGAATTACATTATTTCACTTTTAGACTCTGAGAACATGCCCAGTGTAAGAAGGGGGAGCATAAGGTATGCCAAATGGCCCTAGCCTTATTGTCCCCTCTATTTGATGCCCCTGGAAGTGGATTGTGAGCTCTAGGAAGTGGGAGAGGGAGGATTAGTATATCTGGTACATGACACAGCCAGGAACAGTATGGGGAGCTTGGAATCTGCAGAGAGAGAATAAGAAACAATAATGGAGATTTGGCATTTGTAACTAGAGTTTGGGGAGTTTGAGGTAGTAAATTATAAGGAAGGTAATTTAGGTCAAAAAGATATGGAGGAGGAGTCAACTGAAGCAAAGGCCCTTAGGCAGAGGTTTAAGGGAGATTGTCCTGGTTAATTTGTCTTAAGGAGGAAAATTATTGGTTTATACATCGTGATATTAATCAATGGTACGTATAGCAACAAAACCAAAAAATTGCAAATACTTAACCATAAGAAAATTGTTAGGTAAAGTTTGGTATATTAATGTAATGGAATCTTCCATTAATGAAATCAACCATTTAGAACAACTGTGTGAGAACATGGAATCTGCTTCCATTTAAATAGCACAATACAAAATTATATCTCACTCTATGTATCCTAGGAACTATGAGATGATATGCAGAAATGAAAGTTGGTGGTGTTGGTTGGTATCATCATTTTGACTTTCCAAATTTAAAAAGGAAAGATGATCTTAAAATGATTTTTCTGAGGTTATATCATTACTGAGAATAATAATAACTTGTTTTTATTCACTTACTTTTATTTATTAATTTACTAAACATAGTCTATGTTCTAGACACTGTTTTGTTTCATGCATTGTCTGGTTTAATCCTCATAACAGCCCTATCAAGTGAGTCAGGTTATTTGGTGAAGGTCACATACCTCTCTAGCCTGTGACCTCTGCGTAAGACCCAGGACAGCTGAACCCAAGGATTCAGGTTTTTTACCATATTTAAACAGAACATTCTCTGTTCTTCACCTTAACAACAAGGCCATTTTGATAGGAACAGCCTCACCAGGTTCAGGGGGGCCTAAGGTCATTCTAAATTCCTATTTAGAGCAAACGATGTTGTAGAAGTCTCCCAGTGAGAAAGTACACGCATTTGGGGTCAGCAGGCATAGTGCAAGCCTGCATGCATTTATAAAAAGAGCTGGATTCTCTGTTCAGTTGAATGATGGAACAGCCTGGCTAATTTGGGAAATTTCTTCGAATCTCTGCCTCCAAGCAATTATTTAATCTCTCCACATACTGCTGTAGCTCCTTTTATATACAAACCCCATGTATCTAGTAACTTTGCAGAATGGATTTTTCTCCATTGGCTGAGGTAAAGCAATCAATTATTGAGGCTAGATTTAGAACCCAACAGATCTCTTGCTTTAAAGAGTCCCTGGACAAGCTCTGTTCACATCGCTCCCCCAAACTATCTTGGTGCAAGCCAAGTTCTGGCTGTGTGCTGCAAGGACAGAGCTTAACAGGTGCCTCAAGATTTGATCATTTGTGAATAACACAAAATCTTACAGTTTGTAACCCCTTACAAGAATATAACAATACTTCCATAGAGGTTATTTTCATTGGTCTCTTGAATTGTGTCCTCTGAAAATTCTTATGTTGAATTCCTAAGCCCCAGGATCTCAGAAGGTGACCACATTTGAAAAGGAATCATTGCAAATGTAATTAGTGAAGAAGTCATGCCGTTGTAAGCACGCCCGTCATGCAACATGCCTAGAGTCCTTATGAAAATAAGAAATTTGGAGACAGACCTGTGCTCGTGGAGAACACTGTGGAGACGAGGACAGAGAGCAGGATGGTGCAGTGGAAGCCAAGAAACACCAAAGTCTGCCAGCAAACCCCCGGAGGCTAGGAGGGAGGCTTGCAACAGATTTCTCCTGCTCAGCCCTCAGAAGAAAGGAACCAACCCTGCCCACAGCTTCATCTCGGACTTCTAGCCTCCAGAACCGTGAGGTTTTAAGCCATTCAGGTTGTGGTACTCTGTAATAGGAAGCCCTAGGCAATTAACATAGTTCCCAAAAATAGTTTCTTAAGAGAGGTAAATTATTATTCTCCCCCTCATATAAATAACAGTCAACAATAGTAAGTTCAAAGAAGGATCAAGTCTGTACTTTCTATGTATGAACTCTGTACAAATGAGTCGTCCTGTGAGGTGGGGGATTTGATTACTCTCTCCATCTTGTGGACAGACACCGAGGCACAGAAACCAGCACCCCCTCCCCCAACAATAAGAAGCCTGGAGGCCAGGATTTCAAACTGAGCATTCTTTTCATGATGACATTGTGCCTCCATGAAAGGGAGACAAAGACGTGGGAGAGCTGTGTGGAGAAGTGGAAATGAAATGAAAAAGACTCAGATATTGAAAAGAAAGTGGAATTTGGGAGCAGACTGAGAATGGGGATAGTAGCAGATGACTGGGAAAGGAAACCTTTGGGGGCACATTTCCCGAAATGTCTTTAATAGAAACTGTTGCTGTGACGTCCTATATGAAGAAATGGTGCCAGGGTTACTCTATGTCCCACTCAGAGATTCATGGCACCCACTAGCATTTTAAATACTCTGGCAAGTTCTACAGGTTTAACTTTGTTCAACCCAGCACTTTTTAAACTTCCTTAAGCATGGAATATTTTTACTACTGTATTTCTCTAATGTCATAGACTAAATTTTGTGGGCCAGAGAGAGAAACTGGGGCAAGGAGACCCAAAGATGAGGATACATAGAAGTTAAAGTTCTGACATTAGGTGAGTAGTTCTTCCTCCAGTCCGTCACCTTTTTCTTTTTCATGGCAAGACTCTTAAATATCTACTGATTTTTAAATCAAATATTAGATACACAAGTAGCATGTGGAGAATATTAAAAAAAAACAGTCATGTTAACATCACCCAGCTTAAGAAATATAACATTATGGGGGCACCTGAATGGCTCAGTCAGTAGAGTGTGTGACTCTTGATCTTGGGACCATGAGTTCAAGCCCCACATTGGGTATAGAGGTTACTTAAAAATAAAATCTAAAGAATAAAAGAAATATAAATTATAGATACAATTGAAACCTCCTTGCATCTTTCCCAATGACATTCTCTTCTTTATAACCTCACTGGCTTCCCAAAGGTACCCAAAGTACCAGTACTATCCTGTATCCAGTACTTCCCAAAGTACCAGTACTATCCTGAATTTCTTATGTGTCATTCCTACGGCTATCTTTAGGCTTTTACTATGTATGCTTGTATTCCTAAACAATATGGTGTGGTTCAACATGTCTTTAAATTTTATATAACTGTTATCATATTGTATATGTCTTCCAATGGCTTGCTTTTTTGTTCAACATTGTGAGCTTTTTCTATGTTGATATATTTCTTCTAGTTCATCTGTTTTTACTGTAGTATTGTATTCTAGAGGACAAATAAGCCAATACGTAGTTATATGTATTCTAATTTATAGACATATAGGATGTTTCCCATTTGCCATTACAAATGAATATTTTTATGCATAAATTGAGAAAAATATGAGAAACTTCCTCCCCACAGAGTTATGTTGAGTTCAGTCCCTACCCACTGTGTATGAGAGTCCCAACGGCTCATGTTAACTCTTGATATTAGCCTACACCATCCTCACCAAATTAATGGTTGTGAAATATTTCATTATGTTTTTAATTTGTCTTTGCCTATTTACTAATGAGATCAATAGCTTTATTATATGCTTATTGATCATCCAGGTCTCTTCTGTGAGTAGCCTCTTTCTTTGCTTATTAATTTTCATTTTTTTCTATTGACTTATCTTTTTCTCATTAATTTTAGAAAGTTCTATATTAGTTCCTGATACTATAACACTACACTAATCTTTTCTCTTTTATTTGCTTTATAAATATCTTCCTGAAGACTGGGGCTTTTCTTTTCACTTTTTGGAGGTTTCTTTGCAGAGAAGTTATAAACTATAATGTAATTAAATTTATCTATATTTTTGAACCTTATTTATTCATTTTCAAATTGAAGTATAATTAACATACAGCATTATATTAGTTTCAAGTGGACAGTATAATGATTCAGCAATTCTATACATTTCTCAGTGTGCCCTAATTTAAGTGTATTCTTAATCCCCTTTATCTATTTCACTCATCCTCCTACCCACCTCCACTTTGGCAACCACCAGTTTGTTTTCTATATTTAAGAGTCTGGTTTTTGGGGGTGCCCGAGTGGCTCAGTTGTTAAGCATCTGCCTTCGGCTCAGGTCATGATCCCAGAGTCCCAGGATCGAGTCCTACATCAGGTTCCCTACTTAGCAGGAATCTTGCTTTTCCCTCTCTCACTCCCCCTGCTTGTGTTCCTACTCTAGCTGTGCTTTTCTCTGTCAAACAAACAAATAAATAAATAATCTTTAAAAAAAGTTTGTTTTTTTTTTGGTCTCTTTTTTCTTTGTTCACTTATTTTGTTTCTTAAATTCCACATATGCATGAAGTCATATGGTATTTCTTTTTTTCTGACTGATTCCTTTCACTTAGCATTATACCCTCTAGGTCCATCCATGTTGTTGCAAATGTCAACATTTCAGTATGTTTTATGCCCAAGTAATATTCTATGTGTACATATACCACACTTTTTTCTCCATCCATCTTATGGGTGGGCACTTGTGTTGCTTCCATATCTTGAATATTGTAAATAACGTTGCAATAAATCTGGAATAAAGATATATATATTTTTTATATATTTTTTAAATATATATATATATTTTTCAAATTAGTGTTTTTGTTTTCTTTGGGTACATACCCAGTAGTAGAATTACTGGATCATACAGTAATTCTATTTTTAAGTTTTTGAGGAACCTCCATATTGTTTTCCACAGTGAACGTACCAATTTGTATTCCCAACAGTGCACAAGGGTTCCTTTTTCTCCACATCTTCTCCAACGTTATTTCTTGTGTTCTTGATTTCAGCCCTTCTGACAGGTGTAAAGTGACATCTCATTGTGAAGTTATAAATTAAAATGTCATCAAATTGCTATTTTTTTAATGGTTTCTACCTTTTGTGTCTTGTTTAAGAAATACTTCCCCACACTCAGGCTGCAGAGAAATTTTCTTTTATTTTCTTCGAAAAGTGTTAAAGTTTGCTCTTTACATTTAGATCTTTAATAAACTTGGAACGAATTTTTATATGATGTGAGGGAAAGACCCATTTTGCCCCCAACTGAATAATCTGTTGTCACAGTCTTTCATTTTCCCCATAGAGAATCTTCAATGACACCTCTGTCACAGTATTTTATTCTCATATGAGTTTCTTTTGGATCATAATACTATACAATTATTCTGTTTATCTACTTCTACACCAATATCATACTGAATTAGTTACTGTAGCTTTATAATAAGTTGATTTCTGGTATGGTAGGTGAATTGCCTCTTTATATTTGTATCCTTAGCAAGATAACTTTACAGGTCATTGCCTCAAGAAGTTGATCCTATTTCTCCACCCTTTGAGTCAGGACTGGACTTTCTACTTGCTTTGGTCTATAAAATGTGGTAGAAGCGGCAGCATGCCAAACCTTGGCCTCTGAAGACCTTGTGTGTTTCCATTCCTCTTTTGGAATTTTGCCTTTACTCTGAGAGGAAGCTCAGGCTAGTGTGCTGAAGTATGAGACAGCACGTGGTACAGGGTAGAGTCAATCCAAACTGAGAGCAACTTAGACCAGCTAGAGCTCAGCCAACTAACCAGCTGCCCTTATGAGTGAACCTAGCCAAAATAGCCATGCTTGGCTTGGATCACCAGAACTGTTTACTGACCCATGAACTTGTGAACCAAAATGAATGCTTATTGTGTCATGCTACTGAGGTTTCATGGTTGTGGGTTCCACAACATAATTGTGCTAACAGATAGCTGACATCCAGGGCAAGTCTCATATCTTGTTCTCTTACTTGAAATTATCTTAGTTGATCATAGCCTTATATGTTTCCCCATATAGATTTTAAAATTGGTGTCAAATTCCACAACTTGGTTTAACCCTTTGCACATAACTCAAGTTCTAGGACGGCATCTCTTGCAACATGGAGCCCTCTCCAAGCTTTTCCCTGAGATTATTCCCAGTTGTGAAGCTAAGTAGATCATTTGTTTCTCTATTTCTGATAAATTGTTAAATTATTTGTACTTGCTTTATCATATTATAATATCATTATCCTGATGCTAGTTCTGTTGCCAGGGCAACCAAATGAGCTTTTAGCTTTAACTAAAACCTTAATTCTCTTTGGCTACATTCCATAAGCTTTCTCGGCTCCTTCATTCCTGAGGTTGAAAGAAAGGAAGATATACCACAATTCTGCTAGCATCCCATGTTTTATATCTGTTTCCACATCCACACTTCTCAGCATGTATATCATTTTCTAGATTTACTATCTTAACTAATTCCCTTTCTACTATTTGTCTTTCATAGCTCCTCCCATTCAGTATAATACTGCACAATATTCATTCAACAAATATTCACTGATCAGTTACCACGTGCCTGGAACAACAGTGAAGAAGACATAGCCTGGACCCTTCCAGAAGCAGAAGTATAATAGATTAGGATAAATGCCTTAAAGAATGGTAAATGCCATGAAAAATAAATATGAGGACAGGTGGGGGCTGATCTAATTTGGGTCAGTGACAGTTCCTTTGAGGGATGGAACTGAAGCTGGGACTAAGAAATAACTGGGAGTTAGCCAGTTTAGTGAGGACACAAAGCATGGGTACCACCCATAATGGAGCCTTGAGGTCTCATAGAAGATGACAAGTTTAGAAGGAGGCTCATGTAGCTGAGGATCAGTATGTAAGAGCGAGAGGAGCTTGAGATGCATCTGAAGAAGAGAGCAGGGGCAACAGAGTGGGCCTCGCGGGGTTCCGGCACCACCCCTCCAGAAATTGAGTTATAAAGGTCCAAAACGGGAAGTCATCTAAGAGAAGCTCATTTCAGCCAATAGCTCCTAGCCATGTACAGAACAAGCAGTTTTAGAGATGCACAGTATGTCCATTTCCTTGGGGTGTGTATCCCAGGCCACTTTGAGGCTAGATCCGTGCCCCTTGCCTGCTGAGATGGGTTTCTCTGGTGCCGTACTCACATCGGCCAGATGAGAAGTCCACCCAGAGGCTCAGCTGAGCACCACTCCCTCCAGGGCCTCACTCCACATACAGCAGGTCTCTCGGGGTCATTCTCACTGGAACTTTAGAACCTGTAATACATGTCCAGGAGATCTGTGGTATGGGAGACTGGGACTGGTCCAGAGTACCTACATCTTTACATGGGGATTACTTAATCCAGGCTTGGGCCTGGGAAAAACTTGGTTTTACTCTTCCCAGCTGCTTTGTTTACTTCTTGTCTTTTCGGTATCTTCACTTTTATTTTTTTCTGTCAGATACCCTACTTTCTCTTGAGTGTTATGTCCTCTAACAACACCCATACTCTCAGGAAATGGAGTACATTAGAGAATCAAATATTTAAATCTTGATCATAGGGGGTAGCCTAGACAGGGGTTTTTAGAACTCAGTTCTGAAAACTGGGCCAAGGGTCCACAGCTCCCTCATCCACATGATACGCAGATGTCTGTGTGGAAGTGTGTTTAGTGGACATATATAGTTTTAACCCACCCAGCATCATTTCCTCCTCCCTCGGTAGCATCAAGACTCTAACGACGCTGGGGCTGTGATCCTCTCTGAACAGTGTTCTATCTTGATGGTAGTGCCCCTCAATAAGCTTCACTTCTTTTAGCCATGGGCGGGGCTGGGGGTGGGGTGGGGAAGGGTCTAATACAGACCAAACAGAATTCCTCTTGGGGAAATCTTTCTTGCAACAAGGGGGAAAATGGCTTGATCTGGTTCATTTCACAGGAAGCACAGAAGAAATCATGCCCGCTAAGAATTAGTATCTGCTTTCTAGGCACGAAAGCTTTCTAGATCTATTTCCTCTCCCCACTCCATTTCTTTTCATTAAATTCCTCTGTTGCTTAAATTAGCCACCCAAATATAGTGGGCTTCTATTGTTTGCAACAGGGAGAAAAGTCTAACTCACATGAGGTGCACATAAACATCTTTCTGAGGTGCAAAATGAAGGTTCTCAAAGGCATCCCTCACCCCCAGAAAATTTAGAATCACTAGATTAGATGGCTGCTTCTTCCCTGAGAATTCAAGGAAGAATTGGAGACATGCATCCTTCCAAATTAACAGATGGTTGAGTCACTGAACTAAAACTCAAAATTGTGGATTTTCTGGCATTCTCTTGCAAAGTGGAGTTATTTTTGGCAGAATGGATGTTTCTCAGGAACTCATGAAATTGTAGATAGCCCCCAAATCAAAAGACCAGTCCTGCCTTCACCCACGGTTGAGTGTTGTTTTCTGATGAAAACCATCATTTCTTTCCCACTACCCTGGCCCATACCTGTCCTCATGACAGTTTTCTTTCTGGTCAAAGAGCTCTTTCTAAGCAAGGAAGACTTATGCGCAGTTATGGGAATCAGGGTAGGCGTAGATTAAGTTTGTGTCTAGGCCAGCATTCCTCCAATGCCCAAGTAAGGGGCCGGAAGGTGTTCAAGGAGGGCTGGGGCTCCAGAAACTCTGTCTGGCTTACAGAAAAATGTCTGTCTTTCTGTAACTCTTGAAAGCTATTAGAAGCCAAGTCCACAGTTGAGTACAAATTAGATGGTTCCTTATTATCATTCTAACATGAAAGGCTTTCAAAAAGAAAAAAAGAAGGAACAGACAAGTGAAACCACTTTGGGGTCCAATCCACTAAAATCGGAGACAGTTCTAAGATACACCCAATTTTACCCATACCCCAAGTTCCTCTTTGCCACCAGAAAATTATTTTAACTTTATGTAAGGAACATGGTTTTAAATTTGGGTTGGCTGTTTTATTTATTACTATTTAATCACATGCACATACACACATACACTCACTCTACAGAACTCCACTTCTGTCTCTGCTTCCTTATCATTTAAAATGAGTGAGTTTAGGAAACGGTTTATTTGTTCTAGTCTGCTTCCCACAAGGACAGAACTTGCAGCAACAGTGCCGCCATCTTCCTTTGGGTTGGATTCCTTGAAGGAGATGCTACTGGATGTCACAGCAGGCACATGGGAAATCCAGCTGGCATAAATAAGGGCTGTGTTTGAATAAGGACTTAGACCCAGGGTAAAGCAAATGCTCATTTCAACAGGACTTACCCTGGCCTCTAGTGGAGAGGGGTCAGAGCGGAGTCCTGTTCAACGACCTTCATTTTACATAAATTGGACCCGAGCTCCACTGACTTGCACAACGAGAGCACGATGGCAGAAGTCACTGAGGTTCCCTCTCTGTCTCTTCTAACTCACAAGGCTAATCATCAATTGTTCTCAAATTCTATTTCACAGTTGATCAGAATAGTGTCCTTCATATAATCTACTGAATATAAGCCAGTACCCAAACATGACACTGATGGAAGAATACACATTCTGATTAGATGAGCAAAAACTTACCAAAGAATCAATTTCCTTTTATAACATATTAATAGTGATAAGAGCAGTTATCATTTGTTGGCATCTGGTACATTCTGGGAACTATGCAAGGTGTTCCACATGTGTGAGAGCAAATCTCTGGCAGCCACAGGATGCCAGCTAGGTGTTAAAGAGAAAAGTCTGCGCTTCTGTTGAAGACCATACATTGTTCAGTGCACACACTTTCAAATGATCTGTTCAGATCTCTGAGCCTTTCATTGTCTTTAAGTGATTTTACTACTCTGTAGGGTATAGATAACCGATAGCAAGGCAAATGATTCTTGTCTGCAGATACTCAAATATATACCGACTGGATGAAATTAAATTGGCTTCTCCACCCACTCAACTCCTCATTGGAAAAAGCCAGTATCTATTTGTAAACTCATTCCAACATTTCTTTACACCACAGAAATTTGTGCTTCTTTTATTTCTCCTTTGAACCAATTTAACATTTATCTGTTAAGTAAAATCTTTAACGTGGGTTCATTTTATATCTGCATGAGAGTCGTGATTTCATCTTTTCTTTAAAAATAGCCTTTCATGATATTATTAACTTCACTTTACAGACAAAGGTATTGAGGCTCAGAGTAAAACAACTTGCCCAGGACCCAGCCAAAGGTTAAGCCCCTGCATCTTCTGACTCCACGGCCGATGTGCTTTCCTATCATGTTGCACCTGTTCCATGCGAGGCATGTGCTAGGAGTGTGGGAATATCCTTTTAAGTCACTTAGTCACTATCCTTTTAAGTCATTTTAAGTCATTATGTTGGCACTATGGGGCTATAAAATATTCACAATATAATCTCTGCTTGCCAGATGATAATCAAGGTACATACACACAAAAAGAAGAAAAATGTGCAATAGAGGGTGAAAAGAAAGTAAAGGAGTGGCAAGAGTACAACAGAATTAATCTTGAAAGCTTTTAGGAAGTGATAGTTTTTCAATCTGTATCGTCTAGATGGAAGGGGCATCAGGAAGAAGGCTGCACGTTAACACCAGCAGCTTATAAACTCTCAAAGCCTCAAGTGCTGTCACTTTAAGAAGCGAGCAAGGAAACAGGATTGTATCAGTGTGTGCACTACTGTTATCTAACACTGCTAAAAAAAAGTGTTGCAAATAAAATAACGTACTTCTTCTAATCTCCTAATTATTTGCATAAATAACAATTTTGCATAGTTTCTATTTGCCCAAATTGGATTGAGGTATGCTTGCTGCTGGTTGTGTCTGTAGGATAAACTCTGAACTCCTTTATACCATAGGCTTTGATGTGGCCTCCACCCACTTCCCATCTCTCCTGCTATCCTAAAGCATTGCTCTCTACTGGCCTCTTCTCCCCTCCTCTCCCTCTTCTCTCTCTCTCTCTCTCTGTCACTCACACCACAATCTAGGTCTCTGACCCCCTAAAGTGCTAGCAATTCCTCCGCCCCACTATGCTTGTTTGCAGCTCACTTTTTGTTGGAGCTTTGTCCCTAACATCACCCTTTTCACCCCACCCCACCTGGCAAGCGCCCATTCATCACTCAACACTCAGTATAAAGAGTCGCCTTCTTTATGAAAAAATACCAATCTGATTTGCGAAAGTCCCCTTGCCCCTAAACATATGTCGCTGCTGGCAAATATACTTGGTTGTGCCTATCAGTTTACACACTGGCCTCCAGGGACGGTGCCTGGCCTGCTCTGGGGCTCCTCCTCTGCCCCCCCCACTCCTGTTTCCCACATCGCTTGATGTGTAGTTCATGTTCAGTAATTGAATGCATTCTGCATCCGTGAATCAGCGATTTCACCAAGATGATAGGCTGATGGGGAACTGGGAGGAATCGGAGAGTTCCGCGCATTGAAACCCTTCTCTTCATGGCAGAGGAAAGGAAAGTGAGGCACAAAACCTGCCAACATGTCCAAAGAGAGCCGCAGGAACTAGGAGAACACAGGATGCCCTCCCCTGAGTTTCGGACCAAGCCCCCTGCTTTCCAGGGGAAGGAACATCTGCTTGTGGAGAGAGGGATGATTCGGGCTTTGTTTTGTTTTTGTGGTGCTTTCATAATTTTGGTGAAGATATTTTTAAGCCAGAGCACGGGGCAGTTCAGTTTTCATTACCCAACCTGGCATTTTCCTCTTGTGCCCGAGCTGCCGAGAGCCCTTCTCATAGCCCTGTGACCACAGCCCGGCTGGGCCTGACTGCTAAGTCAACACTGTCAGTTGGAAACAAACACTGACAGGTGTGCTGCTCATTGAGCGTGGGAGGGGCCTTTATTCTGAAGGGAGGGTTAGTCAAGTGGAGCAGGGAGAAACCCTGGCTGGGAAGGGCCGCACCTCCCCCTCCCTCCACAGGTCTTACCAGCCTTGGGCACCCGGAGGCTTGCCAAAGGCCTCTGGGAAAATCAGGCCCATTTGTGAGAAGGTCACAGGAATGAGATTTTGCAGCTATGAAAACTTCCCTCAGGCGCTTCTTAAAGCCCCAAGGGGCCTCTTAGGAGAGGCCCAGACAAGTGTGGCTAATGTAGGGGGCACCCCCAGAAACCTTCCCAGCAGACCCTGGTGGGACTGGTGAGCAGCAGAGCTCTTTTTAGGATAAGAGTACCCTGTTTTTGGACCTGATAAACTCTGCCTCAGCCTTCCATCCAGACCAGTCTGAAGACCCAGCCTGCAGGGGGTCTTAGCACCCTCGGGGCTGCCCTAAGTGCCTCGCAGCATTCTCGCTTTGGGTCCTTGCCTCAACCCACTCAGCAAGATATCACTACCGGCATCCTCTGCACTTTACAGATAAGGACGTGATGGGCAAACGGATAGAAATTGCCCAAGCTTTATGCAGCTGGCAGGTTCCTGCTGGAGTAATAATCCATTTCAGGCAGCTGGTTTCGAGTGTGCTCTCAGTCTCTCACGGTACAGCCTCACCTTTGGGCGGTTTTGGAATCTGGTAGCTCCCAGCCTTGGCTGGACATCAGAATCACCAGTGTCAGCGCCAACTTCCAAAGATACTGATGTGTGTGCTTTGGGGTAGCTGGGCTATTCAAAATACAAACAGACAAGTGAATAAATGTGTGTGTGTGTGTGTGTGTTGTGTGGCCCCATTAGCCCCGGGCACTTAAAAAGAGCAATCGGCATGGGTAGGAGTTCCCACTATGGTATCCAAAGCAAGTACTGAGGAGGAAAGGGCACACAACACAGGAAGCCCAGCCAAAGAAGGTCTGGCATGGGCTTGGGATGATGACTAATGCGTGGGGAAGAAAGCCAGAGAGAAGGCAGAGGTGACCAAAAGGGGTGCTAGAGAGACAAGAAAGCCAACAGGCCTATTTCCCTGGCAGGAGTGGGCCACTGGAGATGTGCCAAGGGAGAACACCATGGAGGGTGACCACCTTCACTGCTGCACAGTTTCTGGAACTTTCCAGTACTAAAAGAATGAGCGTTCCCAGAAAGGTGTTTTAAGAGAGAAACTTGCCCTGTAAATCACATCTGTTGGAGCTACCAGGGGAACCTTCAAAGTTCTGAAGTGCACAGTACAGGAATCTCCGGAAAGCAGGGTCTGGAGGCTTGGGGTACATATGCTGGGAAGTAAGGGGCTCCCTTGCCCTGCTTCACTGGCTGCTCTGGAGTCAGCCTGTATTAGCTGTAAGCAGGGGCTGTTTATAATTGAGAGATATGTTTTAAGGTGATAAAGTTCATACCCTCTAAAGACAAATTAAAATTATTTTAAAATAGAAAAAAAAGTTACTCATAATTTTATTACCTAAACATAACAATTTTGATTTAGGATATTTCATTCTGTTGTTTTTCCTGGACAGAATTTTTTTCGCTATGTTACTATATTAATCATAATATAAGTGCAATATTATAAACTGCTTTGTCACTTGTCTTGCTTACTTAAAGTGACATAAGGCTGTTTAGTCCTTGCATCGTTTCTTTATTTCCTTCATAATAACCATACTCACAGTGCTGAGATATTGCTGGGTTTCAGAAAATTGAATAATTTATGAACTCATTCTATGGGAAAAAACTTAAATAAATATCTACTTTTCATACGAATTGTTTCCATTTTTACTTACATATGTAAAGCCTAAACCAGGTATAAATGTCTTTTCTACTTACAACAATCCTGAAATCAAAACAATTTTACGTATTAGAAACAAGACTACACAGTCGTTAAGTATCCAAATAATAATATTAATCATACCTAACAAACAATAGTTTGTGAGTTTAACTATAAATCATGGCTTTGGTGTGAGTATATTGCCTTGTTGGTTCCTTTAGGGTCAGTGTGTGGGGTCACTTGGATCTCCCACCAATTTTCTCCATTCTGAACTCTTAGAACCTTGGTGCACACAGCCCTTGGGCATCAAGGACCTTTACTTGGCATGGATGCTTCCTTTACATTAACTCTGTTTTTCTTCTCGTCACGCTAGCTCCTGACAACTCAAGTTGTCCCACCTGGTGCCCATGTGATCATAAACACAGATTTTAGATTGAGCCCAACTGAATCCAAATGGGTCTTTCAACTAACCTGGAATTTGGCTATAATAATTTTTAATTTATGACTGAAAGGCAGACATATATGTAAAATTGTTGCCTAGAGAACTAACAAATGCAGCAGACTCATCATCAGACCCCTGCCATTTCGAGACACATTTGTTTATCGAATGCCCTTCTTGCCCAGGTGATTTAGCTGGAACCACTGACTTACCACGACAGCGTTTTATTCCCATTTCACAGATGAGCTGGCTGAGGTGTGTAGAGGTTATGAAATGTGCTGACGGAGGCGAAGCTGTCAGGTGGAGGAGCCATAATTCTAATCTCCGTCTCTGCCATTCGCTGGTCCGTTCCGGGGCCTCACGGGACTTCCCAGAATCCTTTACAAAGCGTTCGTTTCCCATCTGGGGTTTAGGATGTTTACCCTGACAGGGACCGGGCTAGAGATAAATGCTTCTCATTTTTTTGTCTGTGCGTTTGTTTGTTTTCCTTTAGAGAAAACGCAGCAGCTGTAGTTTGTAGTGTATTTATTTATTTACTTATAGAGCTAACCTGACAAGGACGGACGCTTGGAGATATTTTAGTAGATTTGGCAGTAGCTTCGGTGGTTGGCCGTAGCTTGCCAGCTATTAAATGGTTCTGAATATATGATGACTTGTGATTTCCTTCTCAAACGGGCTTTGCCAGAGAGACTAAGCCACGTGGCATAAGCCCTGGACACACATTGGCACATGTAGGAGTTCTATTTGTGCAAATGGATTCTTGGAACCAATCAGATGAGCGTGGTATTTCATCTTTTGACCCAATACTAGAAACTGGCACAAATAACACTCCCCTGCCATGCATTGAGTTCAGAATCATAAATCAGCCACCCTGTAATTATATGGGGAGAGCCAGCTTTAGTCCCTCAGTGAGCAGATTGATGTATCTGTTTAGACGGGATGCCTAGGGCTCTCTGGGAACCTGGGCTGGCTTCCTAGCGTCCAGGCAGGCCCTGCCCCAGATCGCTGGGTCTAGAGGTGAGCTCCCACTGGGTCGCTCTGCTGGGACTAAACTGGTTTCTAAACCTGTTTGGCATCTCTGAAAGGTCCATAGCTGTCAAAAGTAAAACAAAGCAAAGGGCTGGGGTTGGCAGAAACGCACCAGCTCATTCACTGGGCCGTGTGAGCAGAAGGGCCGTGGGAGGCTGAGGCCAAAACCTTCACGAGCTGTGTGATCCTCGATGGCCATGAACATAGTATTTGAGGACAGCCTCAAACAGAAAAGTTTGCACCGGGTAATCCTTTTGTCTGAATTCGTGTAATTCCTTCAGAAGTTGGCAGAAAGGACTTGAAACAGCAGATACAGGTGGGCGAAATAAGACACTCCAGAAGGTCATTCCATCCAGGAGAAGAGGTTACCTCTCCCTTAATCTGCCTTGGCTCAAAGCACATATAAAAAAGAGCATATGAACATATTAATGAGGGGGTGAGCAGGAGGAAGCATACTTCTAAAGCTTGTAACAATTTGCAGGTGAATCACATGAGAAGTTGAATGTATCCTTACATTATAGCATCAAGCTCAACTGTACATTCTGAGACACTCCCAGGAGTGTGAAAGTTTCCCCCCGTGGATATGTTCCCTGCTTATTCCTGAATGGCTTAATTTGGTCCTGCAAGTCTGACTCACATGCCTTCCCCACATTTAATTAGATGGTTTATTTTCTGAGATCAAGTTGGCTATTTTGTCTTCATCACTGTGTCTCTTTGCTTTTGTGGTTTTCTCTGCTGGGAACCCTCTAACTCTAGTCTTACTGCATGCCGGTGCCTGTCGGCGCTCAGCCTTAGTTCCGACTTCTTCTCCAGCGGGTCTCTCCTCACCTCCCTCCACGCCTAGCCACTCTCTGCCGGCTGCGTGAGTGTGTTTAATACTTCACATGCTCTGTATTATGTATCTATTCATCATTTATCTATCACACACACTCATTTATCTATTTCCTTGCTTATTTCCTGCCCCCCCCCCCCCCCCCCGCTCATGTGTGGATCTTGTATTGTCCTCTGTTGTCTCCCTGGTGCTCTGATAGTATCAAGCACTTGGTGGGCATGTGTGAATAGTCCCTCTCATAAGCTGTGCTTTCCTACAGCGCTGACCACGGCCGGACACCATCCCGAGAGCTTCATCAATACTAACTCACTGTGTCCCTGCGACAAGCCATTGAGGTGGCTCCAGCGCTTATCGCTATTTTATAGATGCCCAGTTAGGCTCTGAACTCGAGTGGTCTGACTCCAGAGCTACGCTCTAACAATAGCCTTATGTTGCCTCTCTGGCATTTTTGCCAAGTAAGTGAAGGAGTATCTGTCATCACCATTACCTAAAGACTCATAAGTGGGGTGCCTGGGTGGCTCAGTCGTTAACCATCTGCCTTCAGCTCGGGTCATGATCCCGGAGTCCCAGGATCAAGCCCTGCATTGGGCTCCCTGCTTGGCGGGAAGCCTGCTTCTCCCTCTCTCATTTCCCCTGCTTGTGTTCCCTCTCTAGCTATGTCTCTCTCTATCAAATAAATAAACAAAGTCTTTTAAAAAATATATATATATATATATGTTGACATTCAGGTTTGAATTTTAAAAAAGACTCATGATTTCATTATAAGCTCTAAGTCTAATAGATACAAATATCATGATCCTAAAAAAATAGGTGTCTCTCTCTCTCCCTTTTTTAAAGATTTTATTTATTTATTTGTTTGTTTGTTTGTTTGTTTGTTTGTTTATTTATTTATTTATTTGACAGAGAGAGAGAGACAGAGCAAGAGAGGGAACACAAGCAGGGGGAGTGGGAGAGAGAGAAGCAGGCTTCCTGCCGAGCAGGGAGCCCAATATGGGGCTCCATCCCGGGACGGGGATCATGACCTGAGCCGAAGGCAGACGCTTAATGACTGAGCCACCCAGGTGCCCCCCAAAATCGGTCTTAAATATATGACAGATACCACACAAGGTTAAGAGTTGCTAGGTGTAGGATGTCACTATCTTTCAGGGAAATGGGGACACAGGCTCATTCTTGGTTCTTTTCTTTATTTATTTTTTATATTTTCAGTGTTCCAAGATTCATTGTTTATGCCCCACACCCAGTGCTCCATGCAGTACGTGCCCTCAGTACCCACCGCCAGGCTCTCCCATCCCCCCACCCCTCCCCTCCAAGTCCCTCAGTTTGTTTCTTAGTCCAAAGGCTCTCATGGTTTGTTTCCCTCCCTGAGTTACCCTCCTTCCCATTTCCTTTCCTCTGCAGAGTTAGCTCTGTAGCCTCTTAGAGAACAGGAGGTAAAGCCCCACAGTGACTCTAATACCACAAATGGCAAATATTCTTCCCTTTAAGCTGCCACAGCCACTGAAAGACTGGCCAGATGGCTGGAGAACGTAGGGCCACTCAACAGTGTTTACGAATCGTGGTGGGTTTGATAACCTGTTGTGTATTTTTAGATGATTTATGATTCCTGGAGCTCCACCTCACAAATTCTGATTGATTGATTTGTTTAAACTCATACATTTTAAATCAATATAATAAGGACCTATACACTTATTTTAAAAAATCAATATATTTAGTTTGCATACACACTTGGGATGTTCTAGAGGGTCTTGGAGATATACACAATTATAACTTTGCTTTTTTAAAGGATTTTACATGTATCCTTTCATTGGATTTCAAAACACCACTGAAGTAGGAAGAGCTGGAATAATGTGATTCTCTCTAGCGAGTTGACTCTCAGATCACCCGTCTGAACTCAGGGATTTTCTTCCTGCTTCGGCGACTGCTCTCTCAAATCCCCTTTGCTGGTTCCTCTTCATCTTCCAGACTTGGGACTAGTGTGCACCAAGGTCTAGCCTCCAGGCATCTTTCCTCCACACTCCTCCTGGTGGCCTCTTTCACTCCCTTGACTTTAAATACTATGTTTCTACTAATGAGGCTCCAGTGTATATTTCCAGCTGTTTGATGCCTTCAGCTCAGTTTTATTAGTCTCCAACATCATTTCCACTTGGCCATCTACTGGTTATTTCCAACGTCAATGCCCCAAACGGGGCTTCCAAGGTTGTTCCTCTCAGTCTTTCCCAGCTCAGTAATGACTACTCCATTCCCCGTTGCCAGGCCAAAGACCTGGGGCCATCCCCGCCCCACTGTCTCTTATCCTTCTACTTTTCAAATACAGAGTTATCCAGAATCTGGCCTTTCCCCTTACATTGCACGGTGGCCACCCTGGCCCAGACTGTTTGGGCCAGGTGGATTGCGATAGCTCCTGACTAGCCTCCCTGCTCCCTTGCTGGCCTTGGGTCTGTTCTTAGCACAGCAGCCAGAGTGATTCCCTGGTCAGATCATGACCCTCCTCTGCTCAAAAGGCTCCAAGGACATGGCCTGTCGCTTAGAGTGACACTTGCCCCATCATTGTAGTCTTTCAGTGACCCAGGTGACCCTCCCTGCTCTCGCCCTCTTCCACTGACACAAATCCCCTACTACCTCCTTCCTCCCTCTAGCCACACGTGGCTTCCCATTGTCCCTTCCAGTTCTCCCATCTCAAGTCCTTTGCATAAGCCTTTCTCTGGACTTACAGTGCCCTCCCCCAGAGAATTCTGGGTCTTCCTCTTCACTTTCCTTTTGGTCTTTATTCATATGCACTTTCCCTAGCCACCCTACTTAAAAATGTGAGATAGCCCCAGCCCTTCCTACCTGCCTTCCCATGCTTTATTTTCCTTCTTAATGCTTACAGCCATGATAGAGCATTTGATATCAGTTAACAGTAGCCTTATTTCCTACCTGCTCTAAAAATAATGATACCAATGCTTGATTTCCTAGAGTTGTGCAGCTTAAATGAGGTAGTGCCCACCACAGAACAAGCGCCCAGCAAGCATTAATACCCTTATGCTTCGCACATGTGGCCCCAGCCCAGTGCGGGAGATGCCCATGACATTGCTTTTTAGCAAACACACGATTAATTAGTGGAGTCAGTGTTTCCTAACTTGTCTTTGTCCTGGAGGATGCACGTGAGTGGGGGCAGACCGACACAGAGGTGGCACCTGTGCGAGGCTCCCGAACATTAGAGCCACTACACTGGGTCTTGAGAACGGTCATCTCCATCAGTCTGACCTCAGAAAGACTAGGATGGGTTTCCCCCGAAGAGAGAGCTGGTACATAGGAGGATGACCTTTAAAGTATGTTCAGTAGTAATGCCTTCTGAAGCATTTGTGCAATTAGATGTGTTTCATTAATCGTGTTTTCTGAGCGGAGCCATTTGAAAGAACATGCTCCCTTCTGTCTGACTGTCATGTTCTCATCAGCCCTTTCACAAATTGATCTGAATAAAAGCAGCTTCCCCTCGGTGGTGAGTTAAAATAAGCCACTGTTCACATGATTATTACTTCATTGTGCTTTTACGCACATTCCTCGGTGCTTTTTAATTATATATAATTACCAGGGAACAGGGAGTAGAATCTGTTTAATCTAAAATGAAACATGCTAAATAGATAATGTTCCCAGTTCCTGTTTTTTTGTTTTGTTTTGTTTTGTTTTTTTAAGGTAAGACTCTAACTCAGGAAGACCAGGATCAAGAGCGTAGACCTAGATCTTGCAGAAAGTGGAAAGCACAGCCTACGTGATTAAACATTATTTATTTCATAGGCATGCTAATACTTTTTTAAAATTGTCATGCAACTTGGCGACTCAAGTAGTGATATCTGGGGTGCGATTATTTCAGATGCCCTTTCTTCCTCCCCATAAAATAACCACAAACAAGAGTTACCCCTCATGGCAGCGTATGGTCACTTTGATGTGACGACATGGTTTTACTGCAGGTTTTTTTTTTTTTTTTAAGATTTTATTTATTTATTTGACAGAGAGAAACACAGCGAGAGAGGGAACACAAGCAAGGAGAGTGAGAGAGGGAGAAGCAGGCTTCCCGCCGAGCAGGGAGCCCGATGTGGGGCTCGATTCCGGGTCTCCGAGATCATGACCTGAGCCAAAGGCAGTCGCTTAACCAACTGAGCCACCCAGGCGCCCCTTCACTGCAGGTTTTAATGTATGTGTGTTCAATGATGCACAATCTTATCAAAGCTGGTCACGGCGATCATGGAAAAATGCACGATACTGGCCAAGAGGCAGCACAGATTTGTGGTTAAACCTCAGGCCCCGAGACAGACTTCCTAGATCTGAATCTTGTGTATTAGTCATGCCATCTTAGTCTCTATAACTTCTTTGTCCCTCTCTGTTCTCCTCTGTACCATGAGGATACAATAGTAGCCATCTCAAAGAGGAGTTGTTAGAATTAAAGGACATGATAGAAAGTGCCTAGACTAGAACACTCAGGGACACCATATTACTGGTACCAGTTAGGAAAGTTGCAATCATGCTGCAGTAACAATTCAGTGCAAACTCCCAGAGGCTTGAAATAGCAAGATTCTTTTTTGCTCAAGCTCCGTGTCCCTCATGGGGCCACCATGTTGTACCTGGGGCCGTGGCAGAAGGAAATAAAATTCTGAAGGGTCTGGCACCAGCAGTGAAACGTTCCAGGCTCCAAGTGGCACTGTCACTTCTGTTCCTAACTCCCTGGCCAGAATTCGCTACATGCCTCCCCTCAACCACCTGCCTGGAAGACATGAGAGAAGATGGTGCCGAGAAGACCAAGCACAAGCACTTTTGGCAAACAGGGCTTGGGACGTCCGTGTTTTCCACTGCCGTCCTGCTCTCTCAGACTGAGTGACCTTAACCTTTTTGGTTGTTGGCTGTCACTGTTGGTTAAGGAGAACTGCCAGCTTTTGGGAAGGGCTGCAAGAGTGTCTTGGAGTACAGAAGGCTGAGCATAAGGCTCTATTTAGCTATTTCGTGGCAAACTGGGCCACTGGACCATCTGCAAAATAAATGACTTATAAATGTGTTCCATTAAAAAAAGTTCTATTAACACCTTAAACATGTCAGCTCAAAGAAATACTGTCCATATGCCCCATGGATGTCCACCTCCTCTGTTTAAAGCTCTGCATGATTTCCCAAGGCCTAGTAGCTCTTGGATGTGGTTTTCTTTAGACATCCTCAGGCCTTCATTTGTTTATTTGTCTTGAATTCCTCTGGGGCCATCCCAATGCCAAAAACAAATGACTTACGGTTAGCTCTTGATTATCTATGCAAATAGTTGGTAATCTTGAGCAATGTGTATTTGCCTTTGATTGGGCTTCTTCTTCTGTTCTCTGGCCAAGATCCCTGCCACTCACCCTTCAGATCCTCCTGGGGCTCCTTATACATAGGAAGGGTCATCCACTTTATTGCTCCTGGTCTCCATTCCATCCTCTCTCAGATAGACTGGGCTACTGCTTAGGGACATCTGTGATGGCGGGTGAGGGCTGGGTTTTTTGTTTCCTTTTCAGCCCTAAATACCTTGAACATTTATTCTGGGCTCTTCCATTGCAGTAGCATTGATGGCGAAAAGAGCAGTGCCATTCAGAGTTTAGAAGTCAAGACTGGTTTGAAAAACAGGAGAGCAGGGTGGACTCTTTTTCTGTAAGAATATTACTGGACAGGAAAAGTCCCATGGCTATTGTGACTCCCGTCCCCCAGCTGCCATGATAACACATACCTCCCTATACCCCGGCTAGCCTGCACTGGCTCTCAAGGTAGAAATACCTGTGCTCAAATTATAGGCCCACCATTCATTACAGCTGTATGACTTAGAGAAAAAAAACCCAGATGCTCTGAACTTCTATTTTTTCGTCTGCAAAATGAGGCTTAATAACACATAACATATAGGGCTGTTGTGACTGCCAGTAATACATGTCAGTTCTTGGGATTGTCCTTGGCACATTAAGGCTCTGAATCAAATATGGTTGTAATTAATTAACACCCAGATTAGGTTTTGGTCTCTTGTAGCAACTCTAACCCCACCACTTGAAATTATTCTACACAGTGTATTTGTTTTCAACTATATATTAGAGTAGGCTAAACTCTGATAACAAATAGACTCAAAGTATATCAGTTTCTGTCCAGGGAAGAAGGTCCAGGTTGGCAGTAGAGGAGATTGAGATGGTTGTCTCTGATCTGTATGGTTATTTAGAAACTCAGAGTGATCACTCTGCGATCCTCAACACGTGGCCTCCAACATCACTTGAGTGGGCAACGTGCGTCTCATAGGCTGCCGTTATGACCCAGGCACCCCAGCTCTGTCGGGGAAATCAGTCACAGAATCACAGGTTGCTGATGGGAGGCCAGGAGGTGTTTGGCAGCGAGGTTTCCAAATGCCCCCCTGCCATGTGGTTCCCAGCCACCTCTGTCAGACACAGGCCCATCTAGACATGTTAGGAACATTTTTCCAATTAAACTTTCAGCTTTTTGACTTAGAGACCTTGTTTTAACCTTAACCTACAAAGTCATGTTCAGGGACAGATGGACATAACCATCCTAAGAATTCTTTTTGAATCAATAATCCTCCTAAATGAATAGGAGTACTATTCTCTGACTAAATATTTCAGATTTGATCTCTACTGACTCTAAATGCAACTCTTTTTTTTAAAAAAAATAACATATAATGTGTTGCTTCAGAGGTACAGGTCTGTGTAAATGCAAGTTCTTAGTTACTTTTGAGTAAAATGAAATCAAGTTTTAATAGTTTTGGTTAGGAATTAAATGTGTTGGACAATTCGTCCTTTGTAACAACTCAAAGATAATAACAACAAAAACGATAAGAATGTTTCAGTGATGGGGGATTCTATCAGCAATTCCTATTCATATTCATACAGATAGAGATATATGGTTAATAATAACTCTATAAGGTTATCCATTATAATTATTTACTGATGCATTATGGAGACCATTAGGTTCTTAGTGTTATCTTTTCAATCATTTAAAATTACAGATTCATATATATTCTTTCCTTGAAGATAAACAGTACTTATGATAATAAGTATAGTGGATAAATCATAATCTTGTAGGGCTTCAAGGTGAAAAATCTGGTGTTAGGCTTTTAAAAAAACACCCTTGATTTTAATCTAAAAGTCTAATAAAAAAAAGTGTTTGGATTGGTAAGCCAACTTTCTTACCTCCATTATGATAAGGAAAAAAAAGTATGCAGATAGGAGCCAAGAAAAGTATAGGAGGCAGATCACTAGATTGGGTATAAATAATGATAAAGCAAAGCCAAGTATCTGAATTTGCCCCTCCAGGGAGCCCTTGTGCCGGTTCAGTTACTACCTTAACTCCAGCCCACCTTTTCCTTCACTGCGATGTCAGTCTGGCCAGGCTCTCTCCGCAAAGCCCTCCTTGCTTTGCCAGGGGCTCTCTGGTTCCCCTCGGCCAACGGCAGGTGTTGGAGAGAGACCGGAAGGTGGGAGGAGGGACTTTGTTCTTGCCATTTGTCTACGGATCTTGTCGGATGGACCTTGCCAAGCTTCTTCCTTCCAGGGGCACTTTTCATTCCTGTAACTGCAGGTTTCCCCGCGCCCAGCAGCTCGGGGCTGCCTTTCTTCAGCCGGTGGAGCCATCCTCCATCCGAGCTCAGAGATAGCCGCACCCACCCAACAGCAGCCCTCTGCCATGTCCGCCCTCGGTGCCAAGGCCCCACATCTTCTCATTGTTCCTCCAGGCCTAGAGGGGGAGCGCTTCCTGCCCTGCTGCTTCTACGACAACATTCAGTTTGTCTCTTCAGTGTTTCAATATCTAGCTAATGATGTTTTCTATTACCTTCTCTCTAGTGAAATGATTGGAGTGGCTTCCGTCTCCTGACTGTGTTCGGATTGATAGATTAATTGAAGCTCATTCTTTCAACAAGCGAGACCACCGGAATGCTATATATTTGAATCACATCAACTTAACTGTTTGTAGATGAGGGTTTTTGAAGGTTCAATGTAATGATTTGCCCTTTTGCTAAAAGTATACTTAAAACAGCTAAATGAGATTTGCTTCTGTATTTCACATTTGGGTGAGGACTTGAGAACAAATGGGTTTTTTGGATAAGCTAATGCAACTAATTCTGTTATCTTGGAGCCATATGCATCTCTGTGCCTCGTTTCTCTTTAGCTATACTGAGGGAAAATAGCCAAGTGACCTTTGCACACCTGGAGACAGGTAAACTATAGACCATATAACAAGTGACTCATAGATGGGAACTCTTCTGAAGTGCTGACATTTTATAATGTGAGTTTGATGGACATGTTTCTAAATACCAAACTTACGTCCTTGAATTTTTAATCAGATATGTTTAGCATTTTTAGAATTTTTTGTATTAACCCAGAATCATAATTTTTACCCTTAACTGATTGTACTGCATTAGAATACATTTTTCTCCTTAGGAGTCATTAGTAGGTGGAGGGATGTTTCCATATAAACAAAAGAGCCCCAGACTAATTGTAAAAATGAGGGAGGTAATGAGACCATAGCAACAGCTATGGTTGATGTTTACTGAGCTTTCCTAACTATCAGGTGCTCTTCTAGGTCCTTTTATATATTATTTCATTTAATCCTACAACAACCCTATATGGGAGGTACTGTGATTATCTCCTCTATATTGATGAGGAGCTGGGAAACAGAATTATTGTCCAAGGTTCCACAGTGAATATGGACAGAGACAGAACTGAAGTCGTCGACTCCAGAGCCCACTGTCTACTTCACTTATGTTTTCCATGGTTTCCGTTTGTTTGCTTTTAGTTTGTATTTATTGATGAAACTAATTTGGGACCAACTGTGTGAAGCCACTGTGCTCAGAATGGTGGGAGATACTAAAATGAGTAGAACATATCCTTGTCTTCAAGGAATTTACAGCCCAGGATGGCTAGGAGATGGAAAGAAGTATGAAAATACTAACGACAGCACTTAGTAGGCAAAAAAGTATTCTAAGAGTAGTGGGATGTCCCCAGTAGCACCCCAGAGGGAAGCAGTACAGCCTGGTGCCGTCAGGGAGTCTCTGACGGGGAAGTGGAAGGTGACCTGACCCCTGAAAGAATGTGGGACTGGGAGGGGAAGAAGTGCAGTAGGGAGGAAAAGAGGGAGAGCTATGAGCAGAGAGATGGGAAAGGTAGATTCGCGCCAGGTTGCTTAGAAACAAAGCCAACCCTTCCGAGCTTGTTATTTCACATTCTCTGCCATATGTGGAAGCATTGAGGTTGTTTAATTGACGTTAAATGGGTAAGTCATTAAACCTAAAACTTTTAAGATCTATAGAATCTATAAGCAACCCTTACTACATGCCAGCCATGGGTCTGAGTGCATTAATCTTTATGACAACACTAGGAAGCAGGAGTCTTACGAGAGAAAAAGGAGGCACGGAGAGGTTCAATAACTTGTCTGGGGTTGTTCAGCTAGTAAGTAGCTAAGCTGGGATTTGAAGCCATCCTGTCTAGCTCTAGAGTCTGATGGTCTTGGTCACTATGATATAAACCCTAAAAATAATAAGTACGAAAAAAGAATGAAAAGAAAAAATAAAGCAATGTTTCTCTAATGTTTTCTCTGAAGTCAAATAATGCTCAGGAGCTTCTCCTCCAGTCCTTTCTCTGCTCGATGGCACGTTGTGCTGACTGGAGGCAGAGGCTTGCCAGGTGAATTTATGTGTGTCCCAGAGAGAACGTGTGGCGTTGGACATGGGAAAGCATCTTACTGATCAGCATATGGTTAGTATCTAGTAAGTGACAGCCTGTGGTGCATTCTGGGCATCTTTATTATTGAATTACTGTGTTCTCTCTAGGAAGAGGTAAACATTTTTTAAATGGCTGCACCTAACTCTACTGTAAAGGAAAAGAAGTTTCCTCTAATATGATTTTGGCTTTAAAGGAACTTTTCACCCATGTTGGATCAACCCTTTCAAGATCCAAGGAAATAAAGCTGACTGTGACTCTTCTGTGGATGTTGCTGGCCTGGCAGGATTCTAATTTCAGTAAAAAACAAAACCAAAAGCATTATGTCTTTTCTGGATGCCAAGAATAACTGATGGAAATGAGGCAAGTGCAAAATGAAAGGAGATTTACTTACAAGAGGGAAAATCAATGTAAACCACAGCCTCACCACTGAGGTTTAAAGAAGCTGGTAGAATAATGGGAGATGTTTAGTCACTTCTGAACTACTCTGATTTGTTTCTCATTTCCTGAGAATTTCCCTGGAAGAGAATTAGAATACAGGACATTTCATAAAACCAAACTGAACAGGCATTAATCTTTTCTTTATGACTCTGAAGCTAACTTATGATATTGTACAACATCATAATCATTGTTGTGAATATTGTATGGTTTCACAAAAACTATTCTGATTATTTTAATTCGGGAGGTGTTTTGATTTTAGATAAATAAAAATGTATTAGGGGGAGGAGTTAAGATGGTAGTATAGTAGGAGGACCTTCATTCCTTGAATCCAGCTAGATCAACATCAAACTATCTCAAACAATTAGGAAATTGATCTGAGGATTAAGAAATAAGAGTTTATTGCCATATTTTGTGCAAAACTTTTGAAGATAAAATGCACTTCAAATTTTAGGGTAATAAGAAATAGTAATGAAATTGGCCATTTATAAGTGTGATACAGACTTGGAAGGAGACTCAAAGACACTCCGGTTTCCAGACCCATGAGAAAGTGCTTCAACCAGTTGGCATGTCAAAGTCTAGCTTTGGACTTGAGTCTCCTGACTCCTGCACAGTGATCTTTCTCTGTTATCTAAATGTATCTGACTAAAAGTGGAAGGCCCAGGGGTGCCTGAGTGGTTCAGTCGGTTAAGCATCCAGGTCAGGGTCATGGGATCAAGCCCCCAACTACCCCAATTTTGCCCTCTCCCTGTCCCTCCCCCTCAATAAATAAATCAAATCTTTAAAAATAAATTAAAATAAAAAGGCCCTGATCTGCTTGGCTCTGTTATTGACTCAACCTACATGAGATGGTTTACCCATCTGTGGTGATTAACAGCTTAGAAGAGTCCAAATCTGAATCTATTTCCCTAACCCTCCTCTTTCCCCCAATATCAACCTGAACAAGTGAAAAAGTATGTTGGTGTCAGACACAAAAGTACTTACATTCAAACCAAGAATTGCAAAGTCATTTGCATTTTGCTTTGCCCATATGCTATGGTAAAAAATGTGAAGGCTTTCAAGCTTATTTTGCATCTGTACAGCAACTCTAAATCTAAATCCAATTTTCCTTCACTGAACTAAGTAAGCAATATTTTTAGCTAAAGTTAATTTAATGCCTCTGAATAGAAAACCAATTAAGAGCACCTTTAACCATGCTGAAGTAGACATCAGAGGCTCATAACAGGCACTCTTGGTTACCCATGTTCGGTACCACCTAGAGATGCAAAGACTTCCGTGTGAAGTCCTTCAGGCACTGGTGCAGTCATCCCCCTCCAGGCTCTGTGCCCGATCAGCCTTCCCCACACTCCTGCAGAACAAAGGCAGGAAGGCTCTAGGACACTGCAGGTGCTACCTTACCACTCTATTTGTAGTTTTCTAATTTATAGCCATTGCACTCAGCCTTATCCAATGGAAGAGCAGCCGAAAGTTTGTCCTTGTCTCCCTGAGTTCAAACAAAGAGGGATTAAGTGTTAAATTGATGATTTTTAAAAAATATAACTCTACTTGCACGCTTAGAGTTGGTAATACTCTTCGGAGGGTTATTTTATTGATCAGCCCGCTGATCTGGTATTATGTGAACTGCAAACTTGACTCAAAAGGGAGGTGACTTAAGGATACTGAACTGACCTAACCTGCACTGTGAATCAACTGGCTGGTTCTGGTGGGCCCAGCACAGACTGCTAGTGTCTTCTTAGTGTTCAGAGGAACTGAGGCAATTCGACAGGGACTTTATTAATGCAACAGTGATTTCACAATCCCATTGGCTTTGTGCCAGTCCACTCATTCCTCTTAAGTACATAAGTGTGTTTTTCTCTCTCTAGCCTCTAGTTTTTTTTCATGGTCATCTGAGAAGGTCGATAGTTGGTGGGTCCAAGGAAAATGTGGCCTAAATAGAAAGTACCCCAACTTTGCCATTGTTAGACAAATGCAGAGAAAATGATCAGTGAAATGAGAACTGCATTTGGATAAAAGCAACAATTGTTACGTGGAAAGGCGAGTTTAAGACCTGGAATAGGAGAGATTGGATAAATTGTCTTTATTAACTATGATTCTTTAGTGGCAAGTAGCAGAAGATGATTAGTTTGGCAAATTTAAAAAAAATTATATTTTTCAAAAAGTTGAATGGAGATACTGAAGTACCTCACAGCATCCAAGGAAGAATTGCCTGAAAGTGTTGCCCCAACAGAATCCAGCTTCCGTAACTCCCTCCCTCAGGATTTCTAATGGCTTTCTTTACTCTTTCCCTTTCTTTCTTTCTTTCTTTCTTTCTTTCTTTCTTTCTTTCTTTCTTTCTTTCTTTCTTCCTTTCTTCCTTTCTTCCTTTCTTCCTTTCTTCCTTTCTTCCTTTCTCCCTTCCTTCCTTCCTTCCTTCCTTCCTTCCTTCCTTCCTTTCTTCCTTTCTTTTCTTTCTTTCTCCCTTTCTTTCCTGTGACACATTCTAGATGGCCTACATTGGATCAAGCATTCACTTGGATCCATCAGCCATGGCCAGGGTGCAGTAAGGTCTGGTGTTTTAGGTATGGCTGCTGGGGGCCCAACTCTGGGCTTGGGGGAGGTTCCCAAGAAGCTTGGACACCATCCTCAAAAGTATCTCGGATACATCTTTTCTTGATGGCTTGAACACTGAATATTCACAGTGTTGTTCTGGAAGAGTTTGCCAGTTGGGCAGCAGGGGCTAGATGAAAGGACGTGAGAGTTAGTTTCCATGGTAAAGCATTGCCATTTGCCAGCTTTGTGACTTGTGTTTTACTGTGCCTCTGTTTCCTAATATGTACAATATTGACTCTACTTGCCTTATGAGGACATTGGGAAGAGAGAAGGAGTGTAGAGATGTGAAGAGTAACTTGTAGCACAGCCAGACAGGACTAAGCCTTGCTCTGGTGCCATTCAGTGAGAGAGATGCTCATCTGGGCTGTCCAGTCTGGGAACTTGGTAGCAGGGTCTACCTACTTCAGATACCTGTCTAGAAAAAGGCTGATGAGATTATGTATCTTGGAGCTTTAATGAAGAAAAACTAATTTTTTTATTAATTCAGAATGACTGAGCCTCAGCTATGGAGTAAGCACCACATCAAGTCTTCAATAGCATCAGTATGACTATAGAGATAACTGTCATCATGTATAATACGCTCCTTTGGACCCCTTTTCAGTAAGGAGGTAATAGGAGTATCTTTGATTTGGTCCCATTTGTACTCTTTTCTGCTTTCCATCATCTAATTCACTGACACACTCTTCCTGCACCCAGCGCAGTATTTGAAAGTCCTTTTCTCATGTAGGTCTTCCTGTAATAACTGGAGAGAATTCCCTATTCTACTGCTCAAAGTTGTTTTAGTCTGTTTAGGCTGCTATAACAAAATACCATATACTGGGTGGCTTATAAACAACAGCATGTGTTTCTCGTCATTCTAGGAGCTGGGAAGTCCAAGATCTAGGTGCTGGCAGACTCAGTGTGTGGTGAGCACCTGCTTCTGAATCCATAGGCAGCTGTGGTCTTGTGCCCTCACATGGTAGAAGGGGTGAGGGGTGGTCTCGGGGGTCCCTTTCATAGAGGCACTAATCTGTCCATGAGAGATCTGCTCTCATGATCTACAGGCCCCATCTCCAAACGCCATCAGTGCAGGGATTAGCTTTCAACCTATCAATTTGGAGGACACAAATATCCAGTCAACAGTAAAAATGTAACCTTATGTTAGAATCTTTACCCATTCTTTTTCTGTTTTTCCAGCTGCTTCTGTTCTTAATTGCACTGAAGTTAGGAGATTCCTGCTTCTGTGATGTGCTGTTTGGAATGTATGCTGCTGGTAACTAATTGTTCTGGGTATGACTTCTCTGTTTGGGTGGTGTCCAGTTCTCCATCCTGCTCTACGCAGAGCCAGCTCTGATTTATGTGTCTGTGAATCTCTGCAGAGCTGTGGAGGTGGCGGTGGAGGGGGGCTGGAGTAGGAATGCTCTTTGAAACAGTACAGTTTACCCTGACTTCATGCTCAAAAGAGAGTCAAATTTTGGCTGCTGTTCAATGTCAAAATTTAGGCAGAGACTCAGAATTAGGTCTTATTATATACAAACGCAAGTCTGACTAGAACACATCAGTTCTTACTGGCTAAGTCTGAGGCTATGAAGAGGTTTTGGAATTGGAAAAGTGAAAGCCTGAACATTCTCTGGGATCTCAGTGGCATCCTCCAGAGTGGCGGGTGCAAGGATGTGCACTCAGCCCCTTGGGGGATGAGCAGGTCCCTTGGAGATGGAGGGAGAGCATTAAAGAAACCCTTTCCCTGAAAACCCCTCCTGGCTTTTGCATCTGATCATTCCGGACCCAGTGGTGTTTAAATTACAAGGCCATCTTTCAGAAAGTTCCATGCCTTATAGAGTGCCGCAGCAACATCTCCAAACACTCATGAGTTCATGAGGAAGAAACAGCATCCATGGCTGGAATAAATGGGATTTTGGTAAAATTTTACCAGTTTCCCACTTCCCTTACACTTCCCAGGTAAATTCCATTCTTCACTTTCCCACACCTGTTTTTGGCAGCCCAATGTTACCATTTCACAGGGAGCTCTGAATCAGAACCAAATGGGGGAACTGATGGAGAGAGATGGTCTTGTGTGAAACAGTGATGCAGACAATCACATGAGAACCCATTCTGTTGCCAGGACTCTTGTGATAGTGGAGGAAAGATGACACCTGATCTCTAAAATTAAGTGTGGACAAGACAATATTAATTTAACTCTTTAGCTTCCCCCCTCTTCCATGCTGCTTTTGCCCTGGGATGTGGGCTGATGGTGCAGAATCTATCTGGAAAAGGTATTATTACAAAGAGGGGAAAAAGCATGACGAGCCACTCATTGGGTCTCAAAGCCCCAGTGCATAAGTGACCATGTCATTCCTGCTTGCATTTCATTGACCAGCACAAGTACTATGGCTGCCCCTGAGTTCAATAGGATATCACTTAGCCTCTTGTGGGCAGACATAAGAAGAGGCTCTGAAATATTTGGGAGGATGCGGTACTACAATCGATTACACCTAAGTATATAAAATAGTTAGTGTATGATGAAGATACATTTCATATTACTGAAGGAATGGCTTAAGAAAAATAAGTTGTCCTGGAAAAATTAATTATGTGGAAAAATAAAATCAGATCATTATCTCATGTCATACACAAAAGTGGAATAGATTAGTGCTAAAGAATTAGAATAAATATAGATAAAAAAAGAATAAATATAGATGAATAACTAAAAATATTAGATATTAAAGTCTCCTTCATGTTTAAAGCCAAAGGTAGAGACTATAAGAGGCCAAGACTAGTAGTTTACTATATAAAAATAAAATCCTTTTTTAAGTAAAAGATATCATAAGTAGAGTTAAAAGGTAACAACAAACAAGATAAAAGTATTTGTAATTTAAATAGCAAAAAGTCATTATGATGACTGGTAGGAGAGTTTTTACTCATGGCAAAAAGATGCGGAGGTACCTTCCAGATGGTTGTTCTAGAGGCTGGTATCACAAGGGGGCGCTCTACCCAGAACAGCCCTCTCTTTCCCATTGCCGCAGACTCATTGTTCTGTCCCAAGTGTCAAAGAACTAATAATCCATACCAATGAGATGAAGAAAGAGGCATCCACTTCCCTTTCCCAGAAAATATTTTAATGAAGCCTCTGGAAACTCTGTCCCCACCTCTGTAATATGACCCAGATGAGCAATTCTAACTCCGAAGGAAGGGTGGGACCTTCAGTAGAAATCTTCCCTGTTTTCCTCTTCTCTACCTACATGTCTCTTTCCTGTTTCATAGAGTGGCATGGATAAAGGAGAAGGGTCGTTAGAGCCGCAGAATTCTCAAATTCCCAACTTGTGTCCTTCTGCTATACACCTGTGTTTCTCCCAGTACAAAAATTATTGGTAAAAGATTGCTAAGCAGATCTTTCCCACTATCTCATGAAGAGGTCTTAAGAGCAGTCAAATTTTAGCCTGGGAGCTTTCCCAGAACGCATTTCCTTCCATTGCCCATGTTATTAGACTTGCTATCCACCTCTCCTGGGCAGACTAGAAGTCATAAGCAAAATCTTCTTATATTAACATTTGCATCACCCAGCAGATGGCAAGTGCTTTTAGCCTCAAAGGAGGACAATGGCCTCAGGCAGACTTTCAGCCAGATGTTACTTTTTCAGTGAAATGCCTGGAATCCTTAGATGAGCTCCAAATTCCTCCATTGTGGCCTTAGTAATTTTCCCCTTTCTTCTCTTAAATCCTCCTCTCCCTACCCAGTCCAATCCACATGGATTCTAATTTCTCTTCAGCTAACACATTTCTCGTCTATGTTCTGCAGTTTTCTGGTTAAATATTGACAAACATATTTGTGTCATTAATTCTCTTGTTTGGTGAACTTTAGCCAGTCTATCTGATTGGTATTCCCACTAACACATAAGAATCTTGAAGGAAGAGGCAGGTTTTTTTTCCCTGTCACCCTCAGTGTCTAGGACAGTACCTAGCATTTAGTAGGTCAACAAATAATTGCTAAATGCTTCGTTGCTAAATGTTTCCTTACCAGGAGGGTAAACAGTGCCTTGGTTAGAGCTGGGCCATGACATTGGTAGAGCAGCAATTTCTGAATATGGAGGCCTGGGCACCCTCTTTGAAGGTCATTGGTAGAATCAGCAATTTCTGATTATGGAGGCCTGGGCACCCTCTTTGAAGGTCTTCTGACAGCCAGAATGTATTGGCAACAACTTAGTGGGAAAATTCACATCCATGATTACTACTCCATAGCTTTATGTCTTAGAAGATGCCCCTCAGAATGGCCCAGGTGGTTGCAGGACAGTCACGGTTTGCAGGGTGAGAATATTTAGCAGAAGAGGTCCATCAAAGTGAGAGTAAATCAAAGGAAAGACTGGGTTTCATTCTAGGTGCGCCTGGAGGCCACCACGGCATGCCGAGCACAGTAGTGCTAGGAGCTGATCTAGAGCTGTGGCGAAAATGCACTGTGCAGCCAGAATAGCAGTGGGGAGGCTGATTGGCAGGGATTGCAAGGTTCCAGACAGAGATACTGGTGGTGATGGTGGAGGTGAGATGTGACAGGTTCTAAACGTCCTTGGCCTGCTCCTACACAAGCCTGCAGGAATCCAAGTTCCTTGCTCAGGAGGGAGGCTGAAATCATGGCCTCCTGGCCCTGTGGAAGTGTGAAGTGGAGTGTGGAGCCAAAGAGTCTGGATGTGAATCAGAGTTTTCTGCTGAAAAGACTGCCTATTTCCTATGTCCTGGGGCCCATCTGACTCTCTGACCCACGACAGCCCCATGTACTTTCCGGGCTGAAACCACACAGACTCCCGTTCCGTGGTTTCAGGCAGATCCGTGGGCCTGCCTCCTCGCACTGTCCTTCTTCCCCAGGGTTCCTTCTGTCTGGGAGGCTGCCTGCCTCTTCACATGGATGGCTCTGCCGTCACGTTCCCATGCTTCGAAGCCTTCTCCAGCACATTCTGGAAGCACCCCTGCCTTCCGCTGTTGCTCTTGAACTTCTTGTAAAGTTTTGTGTTCTTCATAGCAGTTACTGCTATTCGGTATTATTTGTTTGTGGTTTATTGTCTTTCTCCTCTCGCTAGAGGGAACATTTCATGATAATAGGGCCTTGTCTGTCCCCATGTTCAACACCACATTTCCACTTCCTGGGACAAGGTAGGCGCTCAGGAAATATTTATGGGATGGCTAAATTCCTCAGAGGATGGCATCTACTTAGCAGACCTTCCTTTTGCTATCATTGAAAACACAATGTTGGTGGCTTATTGTACTACACAGCGTCCTCCCGTGCGGGGGAGAAAGAGAAGCGCAAATGTGTCCGAAAAGCCAATCTTTGTCATAGCTAGCAGTTGATATGTTTGTTCACTGCCTCATGGCATCGGCCTGTAGAAAAGATGTCTTATAGGGCAGGATGCTCGGTCTCCAACAATAATGCAAGCTCTATTTCCAAGATGCCTGAGGTGCAGTGACACCTGGTTACTTTTTAAGGATGTCGTGTTTTGGCTCAAGCCTATACCAGAAACCTGGGTAGAACTCTGCACAGGGCAACCTGGTAGTTGGCAGAACGCCCCAACTTATAAGACGGCTGACTGCAGCATGTCAAATGGAGACCTTTAAAAAAAAAATAAACATTTAACAAATAAATTCAAATAACCTAAAATTCCACAATTCCACGCCATCTCAAATAAGGGATCTTCTTGGCATAGTAAGAAAAATATGGAACATGGATCCAAAGAGCCTGGATTTGAATCAGAGTTTTACTCCCAAGCAAGCTACATGAACAGGAAAACTTATTTCAATTCTCTAATCCCTCGGTGTGGCAACCAAGGAAATATACCGCTCAGATCTCTTGCTCCGAGGACATAATTGAGAGATGTCCTATTTCCTTCCCCTTTCCCCAGTCACTGCATCCACTCCAGCCAAGCTTCCTGGGGCCTCTTCCCAGCCAGGCACCCAGCACAGTGGGACATCAAGGTAGACCCATCCTGGACACACCAGTGACCCATCCAGTGGGCACCTTTGGCTTGAGGATCCCCCTGAGCCTGGCCGTGCCCTTCATAAATCTGTGCTACGGCCCTAGACTCTTCCGACTTGACCCTTTCCTTCTGTCTCTCCCTCGCAGGGGCTGGGCCTGCATGGAGTGAGGCTCTCCTGTCTTTCCCTTTATGAATCCCTAGCGCGCCTGACCTGTTTTGGCATCTGCTACCTGATGATTCCCCAACGCACTCAGCTTTCTTGTTTGTAAACCCTGGTCCACAGTCTGGGAAGGTGTCACCAAACTCCTTGGCTTACTCTCATTTGGATGGAGGGATGGCACTTGTCCCCAAGTCACCATAAACTTGTATCGCTAGGATCGAGACACGAGATATGCCCAGCTGCAGAGCGTGGCATCTGGCAGACAGCTGACGCTTACTAAGGGATAGCTGGATCTGGATAAGTGTCTTGGAATTTCAGGCAAGTTCCTAGATGGCGGGAACCTCTGCCTGAACGGCCGTGTGATTCCAAGCACTGGCCAAGGCCGGGTGAGCGTTTAGGGTACCAGTAAGTCTGAGCCATGGTATTTTTACTTTTCAAATTATTTGATAGCATAGGGGGGAAGTGGACTCTATTATGTTAATTTTATGGCTTGCATTTTTTAATTTAAAAATTAACTCTGTGTGGAGGCGAGCACTGTTTCCTTCTTAATGCTTAGGGCTGCTGCAGATCCTAATTGGTCCCTGTACCCTCTCCTCCCGGGACAGGTCCCTTGGTTAGTTGTGACGCATCTGTGGCTGAAAAGACTGCCTAGTTCCTATTTCCTGGTGATTTCGGTGATTTCTTATTTGGGTACTTTTGATCGTGTTGGCAGATAAAGAGGCGGATTTAGAAGTCCCACCATGCTTGGAGCTGCCACTGGAAGGTTTCTAAGAGTGCCCCAGCTATGCTCCCAGAGTAGAGACCCTGCTCTTTTGGTATTTACGTTCCTTATTTTCACTCAGTGCCTCCCTAGGTGCAGAAGACAGACATTAGATAAGAGTCAGAAAACGACTCTAAGTAACCCCAGCTCTGATCCTTGGACAGCAGCAGTGCTGACCAAAGCCTGCAGGGATTATGTGGATCTTGACCTTTGTCTCTCCTCCCAACATTGCCCGGGTACACCCTTCCTCAAGGGAGTATTCCTTATTTGTCCATATCTAAGAGGGTGTCACCAACACCCTTCTGATTCATTGCTTAAGCAATAGATGTAATTTGTCACCAAATCATGGCATTTCTCAGTGACAAGGACCAGCAACACCTCCATCAGGTCTCCTAAGACTACTCACATTCTCTCTCTATTTTGAGGCATTTTTGAGACTTCTAACTGACTTTTAATGAAATGAGAGGCATTCTTGTCAAGAATAATTATTTAAAAAGAGAGACAAGAGAGTTGCAAGCAGAAAAGAGAAAGGGTAACAGAGAAGGAGAGGTTTCTCAAGGCAGTTCTGAAAAAGCAAAGGAATTGCAGAAGTGATTTCAAGTCTTCCGACCGAGGGTGCTCCGTTGATGGTTCAGAAGCACTATTTCCGCAGAGACTGAGAAGACTTCACAAGTGGGAGCAGACCAGCAGATGGGGGCAAACGGGGAGAGAGCCAGCTTCCTGGGAAAACGCTTTGTTTTGGTTTGTTGTCTTATAAAGTGAGGCTTCCTTTTGTTTTCTGAAGGACCTAATGTTGGCTTGGGGGAAAGCAAGATTAGGAGACATTTAGGGAAGGAAGTTGGAGGTGGCCTTTTCGGGTGGACCCACCTCCCTACGGCCGAGAGAGCAGGCCTGGTCCAGCTAGAACTGGCTCAGCAAGTCTCTGGGTGGGAATAAAAAATGTGCAGTAAGGAGATCTAGAAAGCACTGAGCGCTGGGGTAGAGAACTGGGCAAAGTGAACTGTTACTCAGTATGCA
>PITA01000167.1:0-147567 GCA_004023965.1 Spilogale gracilis
TTTTATTTTTTTAAGATTTTATTTATTTATTTGACAGAAAGAAACACAGCTAGAGAGGGAACACAAGCAGGAAGAGTGAGAGAGGGGGAAGCAGGCTTCCTGCCCAGCAGGACTCTGGGATCATGACCTGAGCTGAAGGCAGACACTAGGGAGCCACCCAAGCACCCCAGAAATAGGTAGTTTAGAAGAGACATTCTAGTATTATCTTCCTGCACCACAGAGGAACATTTTATACACTGTCCTTTAGAAATTACTGCTTTGTCTGTCTTCGGCTTGGGTCATGATCCTGGAGTCATGGGATCCAGCCCCACATTGGGCTCCCTGCTGGCGGGAAGCCTGCTTTTCCAAGAAAGAAAAGAGAGAAAGAAAGAAAGAAGGAAAGAAAGAAAGAAAGAAAGAAAGGAAGGAAGGAAGGAAGAAAGAAAGAGAGAGGGAGAGACAGAAAGAGAGAGAGAGAGAAAGAGAAAGAGAAAGAGAGAGAGAGGGAGAGAAAGAGAAAGAGAGAGAGAGAGAAAGAGAAAGAGAAAGAAAGAAAGAGAGAGAGAAAGAAAGAAAGAGAGAAAGAAAGAGAGAGAGAGAAAGAAAGAAAGAGAGAAAGAGAGAAAGAAAGAAAGAGAGAGAGAGAAAGAAAGAAAGAGAGAAAGAGAGAGAGAGAGAGAGAAAGAAAGGAGAAAGAAAGAAAGAAAGAAAGAGGGAGAGAGAGAGAGAAAGAAAGGAAAGAAAGAGGGAGAGAGAGAGAGAAAGAAGAAAGAGAGAGAGAAAGAAAGAGGGAGAGAGAAAGAAAGGAAAGAAAGAAGAGAGAGAAAGAAAGAGAAAGGGAAAGAAAAGGAAAGGAAAAGAAAAGAAAAGAAAAGGAAAGAAAAGAAAAGGAAAGGAAAGGAAAGGAAAGAAAAGAAAAGAAAAGAAAAGAAAAGAAAAGAAAAGAAAAGAAAAGAAAAGAAAAGAAAGAAAAGAAAAGAAAAAAGAAATTACTGCTTTGTCTCAAGTCTTCTCAAAAGCAGATCCCGTTACCCGCCAGGCTAGAACCTGCCTGGGGGTTGGGAGTGGCAGTGAGGACACAAGAAAAATTCAGTTTTCCAGTCCTCCTTCCAGCAAATGGAATCAATCCTGTGAGTAGAGCCCATGAATCTGCATTCAACAAGCTTCCCAGGTGAGACTTCAATTCACTTAAATACACTTTTCCAAGAAAAAAAAATAAATGTTGAAAGAGCTTCTTTACTGCAATAAACCTACTTTCAGATGCTCACTACCCAGGAACCATGATGCGGAGGGCACAGACAATAAATTGCTCTGCTGTGTGGCAGTGTCTGTACGTGGGCAGCCACACAGAAGCCGCTCCAGGGCCCCCCAGGATCCTCTGGCTGCAGAAGGCTGCCTGCCAAGCCCCAGACAACAGAGAGGCTCCCCTTCAAGGCGGTCCCAACCCACATCAGGCATCAGGCTTCAGGGAGCACCTCTCTACCTTCACCAGAAGCCAGTGATCCACTTTGTCAACCTCAAGCCAGTCCTGGTCGGCCACTTCAGACACTCTCTTTCCTGATGTCGCTTTTGTCTCCTGGGGCCCAAGAGCATTTTCAAAGTTTAAACTGGTCAGTCATTTGTTCAGTGCTGTTTTTTTTTTTTAAATATTTGTTATTTATTTATTTGAGAGAGAGCATGAGAGGGGAGAAGATCAGAGGGAGAAGCAGACTCCCTGCAGAGCTGGGAGCCTGATGCCGGGATTCGATCCCAGGACTCCAGGATCATGACCTGAGCTGAAGGCAGTGGCTTAACCAACTGAGCCACCCACGTGCCCCTGTTCAGTGCTGTTCTTATTATTATTCATCATCTAAGCTTCTGGTCCTGGAGGAAACGCAAAGCTCCAGGTTCTAAAGCATCAGCTTCCCACAGGAAGATGTCAAATCACTGACCTCCTCTCCCTCCTCCTACCCTGCCATTCCCACCTCCTGCAGGGCTCCCAACCAGCCTTCGTGTGCCTCTCCTCAGAGCACTTTCCTGCTGCGTCGACCAGCACCAATCACCATCTCCTGTATATCTCAACCGAATGTTATGTCTTTATCATAAGACTCCGTCTCATCACCTCACAGGACAGCTTGGTGCAGAGCTATGACTAACTCAAGACTATAAGCTTCTGAAGATCCTCAAACTGCCTTACTCATCTTTAAATCTCTCTAAAGCTGACTGTTTACACATAAGCATGGTTCAATAGATGGCCAGTAGATAGGCAGCCTGTGATTCTGTTACAAGCATTCTCATACACGAGTAGGTAACACAGTAACACAAGACTAATATATGTCTATCTATGACTACTCTATTATTATACTATTTCTGCAGATTATAAAAATAAATATTCTATGGATATGGATAAATATTATATGGATATTGGTTCAAGTCCAAGCTCACCCACTTGCCTGCCGTGTGATCTTTGGTAAGTCACATAACACCTCTGTGAGCCAGTTTCCTCATCTAGAAGATAGGGAAAAAAGGACTATCTATCCCCTTAATATTGCTACAGGTGCCAGATCAGGAACTAAGATGACACAGACATTTTGAATCTATTGTAAGGATCAGCAGGTGGATGAATGGAAAAAGTTCTCCATATCTCGTGGCTATTAACTGCTGGAGATGGTCCAGTGCCTGCAGCCTATCAGGGTTTTGAGCTCCTAGAGAAAAGGGATGCCAGTGGCAATGATGTGGGGTCCCCTTCCCCAGTTTCTACCGTATACCGTCATCCCATGCATGTGTAGCAGAAGAGAGGGTGAACCAACCTTCCTAGTCCACACCACTCTACTCTAGTTTGTCTCAACACCACACCTCTGGGTCTCATCTCCTCTCCACACAGCCTTCCACCAGATCTCCACTGAGTTACCTTGCTGGGAGCAATCAGGCCCTACGGCTCTGACTCGGGCACTAGCTCAGGGATCTGCACGAGGCAATGATGTGGCATCCACCACGGGTGGAGTCCCAGCACCGGGAATCTCTCAGGGGATGGTGAGAACACACACTGAAGCAGCCTGAGCCAAGGTAGCATTTTCATTTGGACCGCTTCAGGAGGAAAGAACCGAAGCCTGACTCAAAGGCGCTTATACAACACATGGGGTATTTTAGCTCAGGTGACTAAAAGGACTGGAGACGCTCTTAGTGAGGATGAAAAGGGAAAGTGTCTCTGAGAAGTAACATTTAAACAGAGACCAGAATGAAGTGCAGGGCAAGCCAGCTGGCTCTCTAGGGTAAGAACCATCTGGGCAAGGGGGCAGCAGGCACAAAGGCTCAGAGGCAGGAGATGGAGTACAGGGAGGGAAGGAGAAAATGGCTAGCAGTAAAACTGGGTGGGGGGGGGGGATGACGTGGCCAGAGCAGCATGGACCCGTGCACATGGTAAGCCCTGTGGTGACCTACAGACTGCACGAGCCTTGGCCGCATGCCCACGCCTCCCATCTGAACCCTGTGGCCTGAGGCTCAGGGAAGGGCGGATGGCCAGGGAAAATCAGGAGGTCGAGTACCAGGAAGGAAAGTAATGGATGCTATGTAGAGAACAACAACAAAAAAAAAGAATGGGGGAAAAAATCAGCATCCAGTACCAGAAAATCATAGATATCCAAACCCAACTTCAGATAGAATAAGCTCCACTGTCCCAGTGACATTACATTTTCTTTTTTTTTTTTTTAAAGATTTTATTTATTTGACAGAGAGAAACCCAGCCAGAGAGGGAACACAAGCAGGGGGAGTGAGAGAGGAAGAAGCAGGCTTCCTTCCCAGCAGGGAGCTCAATGCGGGGCTGGATCCCAGGTCTCCAGGATCATGACCTGAGCCGAAGGCAGTCTCTTAACCAACTGAGCCACCCAGGCGCCCCAACATTACATTTTCTAACAACTGCACAGCTGGGTGATGATTTGAGGGTTTGGAGTTATTGCACTAACAGAAATCTCCCTCTTTGTTACCCAGATCTGAACCAACCAGCTCCACTGCCCCAAATGAAAAACAACCTGGTGAAAGACATTAATAAAACCACACAGTGATTCTTGCATGCTTGTAATTACATTGCAACCCCCTTATGGAGGACTAGAAGCAACATATATCTATACCTGTTTCAATCCGGGTGCTGTTTTGTACATATCTGATCATGGTGAGGTTCTACACTAGAGATTAGAAATAAAACTGTGAGTGAGTAGGTCTGTGTGTTTGTGTTTGTGTGTGTGTGTGTGTGTGTATGTGTGTGTGTGTGTGTGAGAGAGAGAGAGAGAGAGAGAGAGAGAGAGAGAGAGATCTAAGCTAGAGGCATCAAATAGCAAAAGGCTGACCAAAGGTCCTGTGAATTTGGTGCTCACGATGTAACCAGGAGGTATACATACCTTAAACAAGTTCTAAGGCTGAGATGGCAGCAGACCCTCATGCAGGTGAGGGTCAGTCAGTGGGACCCCTAACCTTTATTGAGCTTCATGCACTCACAGTCCAGTGATAAATCCTCAAAGCAAGGGGAAGTAGAAAGAAGGCAAAGGACCATTCATTCATTCAAAGCAAACTCAATTCCTGCCCTGTAGAGCTTACAGTTTTATCAAGTATTAAAAAGAAAAGCACCAAGCCTGTTCTCAGGGGATTACATCCCAATTGGATAGCGAAGTGGGACTTAGCAGAGTCAATACAGAGACATCGGACCAATCCCAAAGAGAAGCCCCAATGTAAATCATAGAATGGTCTCAGGTTATTGCTTTTTTTTTCATGCATGGTGCATAGGACATATTTAGTTGCCAGTAATAGATATAGCAAACTCATTTAAATAAGAGAGAGGGGAGAGAAGAGTAATTGGCTCATGAGAGCAAACTGTCCAGGCTAATGCGAGCTTGAGGCATTGCTGGGTTCAGAGTGTTACGCCGTTTCAGCATAACCTCCACATCAGAACCACACACATCTGCATCAGCGATGGGATTTGTTCTGGGGCAGGCGCTCTCCCTAAGGGAACAGAACAGTGGCACCTTCCAATTCTATCCTTGCAGCTCAGCCACCCTAGTGAAAAGAATGTCTTTGTCCTCATCTTTCCAAAACAAGTTCCTGGTGGGTGTTTCTTTGGATTCAGGTCAAGCACCCATCCTGAGATGAATAACCATGTCAGAGTAAGTATACAGACTGCCCAGGCCTGGGTTGTGTGTCACACATCATCCCTATCCCTGCCCTTCCCCATAGTCTAGAGGAGAGAGAGTCAGGGTGGAGACAGCTGAGTAAGGGGAATGCTCGCTTGGAAGACAGAACATAGCAGACGTCCATGCCAGAAGGGTCAAGTGTCCTTTGAGCTCCAATCCATCCAAAACACAGATTAACCTGATTGTGAGGCTCTAATACAGAATCTCAGAGAACTCTTGGGGACAGTGGTGGGGGACTGCAGTCCAAAGCCATCGTCCAAATGATTACACAGGGCTCCATTCCAGACATGCCCCCCCAGTCAACAGAACCCCATGTTATTACTACATCATTTCCACTTCATTCCTTTGTGTGTTGGAAGGATCCCCACCCCTGGCCCCCTAAAAGACCATTTGAAAATTCATACACTTTGGAGAGGCATTCTTATATAAGGTCTTCTTTTACCAGTCACTCATCCATCTGTCCAAACACATTTGCTTTCGGTCAGGGCAAATTTATTAAAGTTCAAAATGACATAAGACAAGTGGTGAATTTTAATTCCAAACATTTGTAAAAACAAAATACTATTATCTATATCTCCAAACCAGAATATTGTACAAAGTATGCAGAAAAAAAATAATACATAAATGTATAAAGTACTGGGCGCCTGGGTGGCTCAGTGGGTTAAGACTCTTCCTTCAGCTCAGGTCATGCTCTCAGGGTCCTGGGATCGAGGCCCACATCTGGGCTTTCTGCTCAGCAGGGAGCCTGCTTCCTCCTCTCTCTCTGCCTGCCTCTCTGCCTACCTGTGATCTCTCGCTCTCTGTCAAATAAAATCTTTTTAAAAAATGTGAAAAGTACTGCACATAAATATTCTAGGTAGAGTTGTAGGTCTACAATTTCTTCGTTTCTGATCAAAGATCAAGTAAGCAAGCTTCTGAAGATTTGTTGGTACTTTTCTTGCCCCTGAATGGCACAGGCCGGAGGCACAGGAACCTCATTTCCTCCAGGCGGGTTCAGGTTGGATTCAGCCAGTGAGTGGCCCCCCGGGAAGAGGAGGAGGGAGCTGGAGCATGAGAGCAGATGCATTGGTCCCTGGTGAGGAACAGACACATGCGCTTCAGTGGAAGGCCAGCGAGGCTCTGCCAGCAGCTTCGGCCAAACTCCAGCCAACTGCCCATTTCCACCTCGAAGACAGCTGAAATCCTGGGCGGAGTGTCCCCTGGGATTCCCCCACTTCCTGGTTTTCTAAAAGCTGAAGTCAGCTTTCCCTGGTGTTTGTTCCCTCAGCCCTTCCTCTGCGAGCTTGAACTTTCTGTGGGAAAGCTCTTCCTGTCTGAACTACCTGCGTAGATTTTTGCACCCTTCCTCATACTATAAAATCTTCAGGGGCGCCTGGGTGGCTCAGTTGGTTAAGCGACTGCCTTCAGCTCAGGACATGATCCCAGAAACCAGGGATTGAGCCTCGCATCGGGCTCCCTCCTGGGCGGGAAGCCTGCTTCTCCCTCTCTCACTCCCCTTGCTTGTGTTCCCTCTCTCACTGTTTCTCTCTGTCAAATAAATAAATAAATAAAAACTTTAAAAAAAAAAACAAACTTCAAAATCTGTCAAAAGTATCTTTGTCTAAAATAGTACATGTGAGGAAATCAGGTCACATTCAGCCTGAGGTTAGAGCCCAGGAAGGGGTTCTAATTGAGCTGAATACTTTATTAACCCCACTTCAAGTCTTGCATTAGCTATATTCGACTTAGTTATCCACCCAACTTCTACATAACATCTGTTTCTTTTTCAGTGACAAATGGAGTACTGAAAATGCTATCAACAAGTTTGCAGTGCACTTTGAAATGCATGGATAAAGGGATAGGTGGATGGGCAGAGATGGGATGAAGCGAATATACTTGATGCCAGCGGTAGGAAATGAGCGACAGGTATATGGGTGCTCAAAGCTAAACTATTCTAGTTTGCTAAACATTTGAACATTTTCATAATAAAGTGCCGGGGGTAGGGCGAGGAATGCTATCAACCCGCACCAAAGAAGAACATTGGTGGCAATACAATTTCTAAGTGTTTTTTTTAATAAAGATTTTATTTATTTATTTGACAGGCAGAAATACAGCCAGAGAGGGAACACAAGCAGGGGGAGTAAGAGTGGGAGAAGCAGGCTTCCCGCCCAGCAGGGAGCCCAAAGTGGGCCTTGATCCTGGGACTCTGAGACCATGACCTGAGCCGAAGACAGAAGCTATACAACTGAGCCCCCTGGCGCCCCTCTAAGTGTTTTTTAAAAAAATCAGTAGAATGAGCCTGCCTAGCACCTAAGTTTTCTAAAATCATTTCTCTCCTGATATTACCACTTAGCTGCATCCTCCTCCATCACCCTCAAGAGCAAGATCACCATATGATTCAACACCTTTGGGCAAATCTTTCCTCCAAAATATAACCCTACAGTATCATCAAATAAACCCATCTAAAATTCATAATGAACTATTCAATAAATATTTACAGGTTGTTGCAAAGCCATGGGAAAATTAGGGTCTGAGGATTAAATCTCCTATTCCTCTGTACCCTGTAATTACCATGAGCTAGAGTTCCACCCACTGGGGCACATCTTGCAACCTACTCCCAAAGAATGTTGTTTTTGCATAATACGCTCAAAGGCTATTAATTAATGGTGATTTGTTGAACTGCTTGAGTTTCCAATATTTTTGCAGGCAAAATATTTGGATCCGATTGCCTGCACATCAGGAAAACATCTGTTCATTTCCTCTTCTGAAGAAGACTTTTTGCTATAGGAGGAGCTGTGCTAGGTGAACAGGTCAACACAAAACTCCTCTTGGGGCTTCTGAGGGAAGAAGTCAAGTCGGTCAGATACATAAAAAGGTGACTCAGTGAGGCATCCTGTGTGTGGGAAGAGGAGAAAGGGAATGGGGATGGCATTTGAGGGGAGGCCGTGGAGGGTTCTGCTTGGGTGAGGCAGCCAAGGAAGACTGCCGCCCAACTTCTTCACCACTGAACCAAGTGGCCCAGACTAGACAAGGCCTTCAGGATGGCGTGCTGCGTAACTTTAGAAAGACAGCATCTGTGATCCCTGGGGCAGGCACTGTTCTACAGGTCCTTTCATCTTAGCCCATCGGAGACAGAGCACACACACACACACACACACACACACACACACACACACACACACTCTGGAGAGAAGATAAGGAAAAAAGTCAAACATAGCTGAAAGTTGTCAGTTCACACTGCGCTCACAACCTGCTTGGCTCATAAAAGAAAGAGAGAGTGCCCATCTTGCAGGGGGCTACAGCTCCTCTTCTCCCTTCTGGTCTATGGTAAACAAGTGACAATGTTTTATTCCTGTGCACCCATCACCCAAGCCAAGGGAGAAAGACATGTTCCCGAATGTTTTCTGACTGCAGCGCCTTTGTGCAATGATGATTGCTGTAATTTAACCTCATAATAAAACAGAATCATCCCTGGATGACAATTTATAGCACAGTTTCAGAGCTGTTTACCTCTTCCATTGTGCTCCATTGTGGTTACGATTTATGGGCGCTGTCTGCCCCTCAGAGCACTCAGAGCCCTGCCAATAGCCACTAGCCAGACTAGCCACTCTCTTAAGGCACCCAAGCTTTGGATGCATGAGCCAGACAACATCTTCAGGACCAGGAAGGGCTCCACGGCTTGATCTACTTGTGTGGACAGTGCAATAAACCATACAACATCCCGGGTGATTCAGCCATCTGCCGTAGAAGTCATGCATCTTCCTGGTAATCATTTTGAAGATACACACGTGCAAGCCCAGTGTTCTATACTTGTCTGCTAGAAGCAGTGAGCATGAAGATGCCATTTGGAATGAGGCCATTTGCCTGGCTGGCTCATGGCTGGGGAGGGTGCGGGGGAGACAGCATTATTATTGCCAAAATGCAAATGACAAAAAGAAAGGAAGAAGTAAGGTAATAAGTCATTGGACTTCAGAGGCACAAAACTAAGTATCAGGAGTAGCGAAAGAGTTGCATCAACGAGTCTTCCTGCACCCAAGAAGGTCCAACCTAGGGCTATCACTAATGGCTCAGTCAGTTAAACACCTGCCTTAGGCTCAGGTCATGAACCCAGGAGCCTGGAATTGAGTCCAGAGTCAGGCTCCCTGCTCAGCAGGAGCCTGCTTCTCCCTCTCCTCCCTCTGCTGCTCCCTGTGCTTGCGCAGTCTCATTCTCTGACAAAAAAAAAAAAAAAAAAAAAAAAAGGATCCAACCTAATACTGCTTACAGGGCTTTCAACTACTGTGGGATGACCATTTTCAACTAATGTAGAAACAACAGAACTCAAGCAGTGAATGTATTAACGGGGTTGGGTGGGGGAGAGGTAAAAGTGCATCCATTTTAAAGAAATCTTTACGCTAACAGAGTTTGTGCACAATGTGAATGGTAGGCATGGTCTTTGGGGTCAGATGGACTGAGTCAGTGCCTGCTCTACCATGCTTACCCTCCATGACCTTGGACTTGCCTCACAAGGTTTTTGAGAAAAAGGAGTGCACGGGACGCCTGGGTGGCTCAGTTGGTTAAGCGACTGCCTTCGGCTCAGATCATGATCCTGGAGACCCGGGATCAAGTCCCACATTGGGCTCCCTGCTCGGCGGGAAGCCTGCTTCTCCCTCTCTCATTCCCCCTGCTTGTGTTCCCTCTCTGGCTGTGTTTCTCTCTGTCAAATAAATAAAATCTTAAAAAAAAAATGTTTAAAATAAAAGAAAAAAAAAAAAGAGTGCAATCCTGTGTGTAAAGCACAGGGGAGGGGGAGCAGTGGGAAGCAAGTTAAAGAGAAGCTCACTGTCAATGTTAGCATTCTACCTTTGCACCATGGGTCCCACTTCTACATTTGCATCCCACCCTCGTGATTTGCCCGTTCAGCCTACCATCCCACGTGCAGATGGATGGTGGTATGTCCCTCTGCAGCTCACTGTGTGCATGCGTGTGCGGCTACCGCTCAAACAGAAGGCTGAGTTGTTCGCACTGGCATTTTCCCGCCCCTGGTCCTCCCAAGGCCCCTTCTTCATTTACATTTTCCCCTGCAGCCCTGACCTACACTCTCAACCCCACCCCCCTGGCACCCACTCTAATCCATTTGATAGACAGCCTAAACTGTGCACTGTGCATGCCGTTTTATATGCTTTTAATTTACATAGATGCTAAGATGCTATAAATCTGATTCTATTTCTTATCATTGTTTCGCTCAAGATCAACCTCGGCTGTTTTGTGTATATCCCGTTCATCACCTCCCATGGCCACATCTGCACATCTGACCTGTCCCCTTTTCTAACAGTGGGGTCCCAGGGGGTCTCCAACTCCCCCCAAAACATGCTGCAACTGGCCTCATCTCACCTTTGCTTATTTCATTGCTTTAAATCAACTCACACAACTTATGTAATTCTGCTCTGAAGGGCAATTATATTTTGCCTAATATGGATTAAAATACACATACAACTATCAACACTGTCTGTGTGGACCCTGGGCTCCCCTACAGGCAGCACCTCATTAAAGCCTGGGCTCATGCGGCCCACACTGGACAGCCACCTTACCCTTAGCTGAAAGGCAGGGACTGAGGAGCTCAGGTTATCAATCTAGTTTTCTTGTTTAAAAACTGTGCTGTTTAATCTGCAGCTTTGCCTCCTCCCAGACACCAGGCTAATGCTGCACGTGTTTCTCATCTGTCCTTCACATCAGTTCTGAGATCAACTGCATCAGGGTCTCCACCTTCACATCAGTTCTGAGATCAGTTGTATCAAGGTCTCCATTTCGAGGAGGGAGAGATCTGCACCCAGAGTCTAATGGAACCTGCAAAAAAGCCAGCCCTGCCCCTATCCTGAGAGTTGTGATGCCAGACGCATTACTGTGTCCATTTCATAGATGAGCAAACTGAGGTTTAGAGGGGAAAGGAGTCACACTTAGTATACGATGGCTAGCCTCAGGACCCCAAGCCTTCAAAGCCCAGGCAGACATGCTACCTCCCAAAAGAAGAGAGGAACAAATTTCCAAAGGGTCAACTGAATATCTAGTATCTCACAACTCAACCAGTAAAACAAATGCTATGGGCAAAGGTCCCACGTTCCCATTTCTAAAAGAGAGTGTAATTCCCAAGGCCGGCCTCTTCAGTTGCTGGGGTCACTGAGACAAAGGGGGCATGCTTCCAGAAGCCACTGATGAAGGAAGGGAATTACACACTGACTCGGTAAAACTGCCTTCAAAGAGGTGAGTCTCCCTGGGAGACAAGCCTGAAGAATTAATGGGTGAGTGCTCCTCCTGGCTGGTCCCTACAAGGTAACCCCACACACTGACTGCCTGACTGGTGGGTCACATTCACCAAAATAGGACAATCCACAATAGATCCATCTGCTAAATGTAGCTGAAATTTTTCAAAAGCGGGGCTCTGCCTCCACTGAGAACAGACTGGATGGTTTCTTCTTGCACAAAGGAGTCTGCAGGGACTTTTCAACCCCCCCTCCTCCTGAGTGTTCCCTGGTGGCTTCTGGCTCCTGGGCCTGTTCTCTCCACCCCTCCAAGTGCACTCAGCTAGTGGAGAGGGGCAGCTGAGCCTCCCACCGTGATTTGGAGGAGCTGCTTCCAAATAGAGGAGCTGAGAGGATAGAAAATATTTCTGAGGGGAGGGGAGAGTGTATATCAATCAGATGCACAGAGAATAGTACGGAAAATGGAACATGGCAGCATTGCCCTAGGGACACCAGGAAAGAGAGACAATGAAAAAGAGAAATGCAAATGCTCCTTTAGCTTCCTGCACCCTTAACATGATACCCAGACCCTGTAGTGACCATCTACTGCCCAGGGAGCCCAGTGCTCAAGGTACTGGGGGTAACAGAGGGAACACGACAGACCCAACCGCTGCCCTGGTGGGTAGGCCCCAGAAATGCACCAGGCCCTGAGGCCTCAACCTCTCACGTCGCAGATCTCAGAGGGTCCCCTGTCTTGCCCTCCCCACTTCAGTCCCATGCCGTTCTGTCCTCCTTTCAACCCTGTCACCTTGCCCCACTCTCTCTGCTCCCTCTCCAGCATCAGTGTGCTGCTCCTTCTGCCTGGAGTCATCCCCTGCCTTCTCTGGGCCCCAGGCTCTGCTCCTCACCGGTGCTCAGTTGCCTTGGTGGGCCCCCTGGGCAGCTGGGGCTGCCGGCCTCTAGGCCTGTCCCACTGCCCTGACTTTGGACTCAGCATCTGGCTCCCCCAAGAACCAGGAAAGACCACATGGGGAGGGCACTGGCTTCTTCCTCTTGGCTGCAAACTGGTTTCCACAGCAGCAACACTGAGGCCCAGGCTGTCTGTTTTAGGAAACATACCTCACGGTCCACGGCATGGATGGGATGGTCAAAGCTGGTGCGGTGAGGGCTCATGGCCACTCAGCCTTATAGGGATGAAGGCAGCTTAGGGCAGGAAGAGCCAACAAAGAGACTGCACCACCACTCTCCACTTTTATTTTCTCCTCCTTACAATGGCAGGCGTTCTCAAAGAAATGAGCACTTTATCCCACTCCCACCAGGCATTAGTTCAAAGCATTGCTCACCCTGTCTGATTCCCTAAGGAATGAACCAGATATTTGAGAGAACCTGAACTTGACCTATAGGGACTGAGACCCCACATTCCGGTCTTTCCAGAGCAGCAAAAAGCAAATGATGCATGCAAGTCCCACTGGCATCCTATGAGAGAATAGAGGTCCCCATGTCGGAAGGGTGGAGAAGGGGCCCAGCAGCATGGAGTGGGGGGTCAGACAACCCTCTACGATGGCTGGCTCAGGCCTTTACAAATGGACTACAGTAGGGAGGCCACCACAGAGCACGACCCGGAGAGTTGGAGCTGCCCTTGCAATCAGGCCTGGACTGGAATGCCAACTGCCCTGCCCAGTGGCTGTGAGCCCAGAGGCCAGTCAGCCAACCTCCATAAGCTAGAAGCCTCACCTCTCCAAGCAGACTGGAGAGCATCCCAGTGGGGCTCTCTGCAGGATGGGATGAAATAACTTAGACTTGCTAGCACATTAGAACATCCTGAAGAGTTTTTGGAAATCCCCACAACTAGTCCACACCCCAGGCTGAGGCAACTGCACCCCCTCAGGGAGAGGCTGGGCCTCTACACTTTTTAAGCCTGTAGGTGATTCCGATGTACCTCCTCACCTCCTGAGTCTGAAAACCAGTGGACTAATCTCTTTCTACCTGGAATGTGATCCCCTGAGCAGCAGTGTCTGCTTCTGTGAGTTCATTGGAAATGCAGACTCTCAACCCACTGAAACGGACTCTTCATCCTAATAATACTCCTGGGCTATTCCCATGAACTGTATGCTCTGAAAATTGCTCGAATGTTTCACCTTAAGTGCTTAGCTGGGGCCCTGACCCCTGAGAGCCACTGTTTATAGGATCTTAATGAAAACTGAGGAGAGACAGTACAACATGTGGATGGAGGGGGAAGACTGGCTGGGCTGGAATCTCAGCTACCTACAGTGAGAAACTGGGCCTCAGCTGCCTCACCTATAGCCTAGGTTCATAACTGGTAATTACTCTACCCAACTCAGAAGAGGCTTGTAAGCACTGAATGAGATAACATATGAAGAATGCTTGACACCTGCTTGTCAGAGTCAGCACAATAGCGCCATTCTGATCACAGCTAGAGTGATCAGCTCTTGCAATGAGAGCATTTAGATAATCACAGGTCAGAGCTGAAGGGAACTCACTCTGAGTGCCAACGGTACTTTTCAACAGATGGCCCGGAGACAAGTGACTTCCACATGCAAGGAAGGAAACTGGACCCCCACCTCACACCATATACAAAAACTAACTCAACATAAGTCAAAGACCTACATGTACGAGCTGAAACTGTAACACTCTCAGAAAACAGCACAAATCTCCGTGACCTTGGCTTAGGTATGGCATCTTAGATATGATACCCAGGGTACAGGCAACAGAAAGGGGAAAATAGTTATGCTGGACATTGTCAAAATTAAAAACTTTGGCTACAAAGGACATCATCAAGAGAGTGAAAAGACAACACATGGGATGGGAGAAAATATTTTCAAATCATATATCTGATAAGGGTTTAGTAGCTAGAACATATAAAAAATATTTATGACTCAGTAATGGAAAGACAAATAACACAGTTTTTAAATGGGCAAAAGATCTGATCGGGCATTTCTCCAAGGAAAATATGCAAATGGCCAATAAGCACCTAAAAAGACACTCAAAGTTATTAGTCTTTAGGGAAATGCAGGTCAAACTGCTACAAAATACCACTTCTCACCCACTAGTGTGAGTGACAGGTAATAAGTGCTGGCAGAATATGGAGAATTCAGAACTCTCAAACATTGCCAGTGGGAAGACAAAATGGCACAGCCATGTTAGAAAGCAGCCCGGCAGTTCCTCAAAAGGTTAATCATAGAGATACCACATGACTAGCAACTCCATTCCTACATATACCCAAGAGAAATAAAAATAGATGTCCATGCAAAAACATGGATACAAATATTCACAGCAGCATTAGTCAATACAAGCAGTAAGTGGAAACAGCACAAGGGACCGCCAGCTGATGAATGGATACGCAGAATGTGGGAATCCATACAGTAGAACACTATTTGACCATAACAAAGAATGCAGTCTTGATACATGTTATAATATGGGTGAACCCTGAAAACATTAGGCTCAGTGGAGGCAATCACAAAAGACCACACGGTGGATGTTTCCATTTAAATGGAATGTCTAGAATACGTATATCTATAGAAACAGAAAAGAGAATGGGGTTTGCCTATTCTCCGTGGAGGAAGGAGGTTTGGAGGCAAAGGGAGGGTGACTGCCAGTGGGTTTAGGATTTTCTCTTTGGGTGATGAAAAGCTTCTGTAGGTGATTGGGGGGATGGTTCTACAATCCTGGGGATACACTAAACAACACTGAGTGGTACACCTTAAATGAGTGAATAGTATTGTATGGGAACTCAATCTTAGTAAAGCCATCAAAAAATTACAGAGTTAACAGTGTGGTGTGTTCAGGGTTGGGCCAAAGATGAGATAACCGTTTTTTAAATGCTAACAACTCAGTTATTAAGGCAAGTCGCACACATGACAAACATCAGAGAGGGGATGTGAGACTCTAATTTAAAATCATTGACTATGCAAATGTGAAATTTCAAAATATGCAAATACACTGCACCATGATAAAAAGGAAGGATACATGGGGCTAATTTCTTCCTGTTAATTCTGCTAAAATAACTCCTTTATTGTCCCATTCCTACCATAGTAAGCTCTTGATGTTGTTGATGAAGACGTAATGTTCTTTTTTTCTTGAACGAAGTTTGACGAATTGTTTTTCTATAAGGTGTCTGCACAGAGAGATAAGTGCCACATATTCAAATGTAACCACTTTGAGCATTTTTCATTCTCTTCTCCCCGTGAGAGATACTGTCTCAGTTATCATTCTTGTAGGAAAGTGTGTGCTGTGGGGAGGGCCACCAGAGGGAGAAGGGGTGCCCTTTGATTTTTGTTTCCTAATTCTGTGAATGTGACCAGATGGGGAGCTATTTACATAGATCAGGTCCTATTTGAGATGGGAGAAAATACACAACAAAAGAAATAGGACTTCCTGTTTGTAAAAGCCTAACAGAAGGGATGAAATCTTGAAATGTTAAAGGTGAAGAAAATCTCAGAAAGAGCCCCTTCTAGTGGTTCATAGACTTAAAGAGACATGCACACACATGCGTGCTCTCGCTCTCTCTCTCTCTCTCTCTCTCTCTCTCACACACACACACACACACACACACACACACACCAGGAAACAGAGAGAGAGATTCCATGCCCCCTTCCAATGCTTTCTTATCCCACGTGCTATGAACAATCTTCCCCAACCCCAGCCAAGAATTGTTTAATCCAGCTTCACAGGGATCCAACACTTTCATGAGACGATATCTATAAAGCAGAGTACGGTGGCTTGGCTGACCAGAAGCACTCCATAATGTGATGATGGTGATGAACATAACAAGGACTAGCCCAGCTTCCTTTCTGTAGCATCATTTATAAAAGCTCTGAGCATCTGCCTTTGAGTCTGCAAACTGTGCATACTCAAACACTCGGCAAAGTTCCCTAAAAGAGGGTGTGGTCCAGGTCTGACTAATCCAGAGGCTGCACACTCAACCGTCTTCGGGGTCAGAGCAGCAACATACAAGACTTGGGGGTGGGGTGGGGCAGCATGGAAATCAACAAAACGGGCAGTTCCTATAGACTGTCGCCACGTGGGGATGGGGGGACCTCACAGGGGTGTGCCCCTCCATTTCTTAAGCTCTCAATCTGGATATTTTCCTATCACTTCATATTTTTATATGTGATTTTGCTTTTTTTCTCAAAGCCCACATGGATGAAGTAGAAGGTCTCTCTGGCCAGGACAGGTCTGGGGACCACAGCTTTAGAACTATGACAGAGAGGCTTCTTTCTGACCTCCGTGCCCCCACCGAAGCAGTTTCTGTGAGGGTGAATGTTCATCCATGGACCCCCACTCCAGGTTCCACCCAGACACCATTACCTGCACTCAGGTGTGGAGACGCATGGGTGCATACATGCACACACGCACACACACACGCACGCACAGAGCTTGAGAACACCCACAGACTCCACCCCATATTCATTTTGCCAAGTGAAAAAGGCACAACACACTTCCTTGGAGTAAAATCATGTCTACGGTGCCTGACCTCAGAGGCCGCCTCTGATTTCTGAATGGGGACTCACTGTCCCCAGATGATGACCACAGAGACTTCAATGACAGATGTCTGACACAGCAAGGGAGGAGGTCCCCTGAGGCTTTGGGAGAAGTCCTCCTGGAAACAGGCTGCCAGGCTCCGCAAGACTCCTCTACCAGCAGCTACCATCGAGCCGTCCAAACAGTGGGCTAGGGTGTGGCCCTGCTCCCGCCTCCCGCTTCTTCCCCTCCATGGCAGGCACCTGTCAGCTCACGTCTCAGTAAAAGTGCTGAGTGCCAGTACCGTTGCCTGGCCTGAAGTCCTTCCAGAGATACCTGCTGGAGGGAAGGAGACGCCTCCTCACGGCTGGTGCTGGGGTGTGTAGAAGCAGCTCCCCAACATGACCGCGATGACAGCTCCTTTCTGACGACCGCCACAGCCTTCTAGGGGGCCCCAAGAATTTCCTCTCGATGAGGTGCTCCAGAGTCACTGGGTACACAGTGAGAAAGGCTAAGTATATTCCCCAGGATATGATTTCCCTCCCCCATGGACACACAGAATCAATTAAAAAGCACACCAGGAAAAAGAGAAAAATCTCATTTGCCCTTGATCATAGGAAAGCATCCATTTGCGGTGTGTCCAAGCAGCCCGTGCAGCTCGGGACGTGCTCAATGATCTCTCAGCTGATTTTCAACACAGACTCTGATTACTCCACAGGGCTGTCATCCCTCTGCTGAATGTGATGTACGTGAAATGCCAGTGAAATTCCAAATACCTTTCCATTTTCCCCTCATAACCTAATTTACAAACGTAAATAAACTCACTGTGTTTGTGGGGCCAGCGGCTCCTTACCTCCATACAGGAAACTGAGCAAAGACCGAAAACAGACAACCAAGGCCACCGACACATCCCCAGTTATACATACTAACTGTGCATTCAAAATATTGCTGAAAACCCTTAATTTGTTGCCAGTAATTTATACAATTATAGCCAGTGGTCTTTTTATCATTACCATTATTATTATTATTATGGCTTTATTCTGTCATTTTCATCTATTGATGGTGACACTTCAGTGATTCACCATAATTTTCTCCCACCCACAAACCTTTTAAGATTTCTTTTGCCTCGCCTGAGTATAAATTAAGTGGCATTAATTTCTACCTGGTCTGGTATAGAAATGACACCCGTCTTTGGAAAAATCAGCAGAGGAAGCAGCACGCTGGTGTGATATTGCTGTGTCGAGCGGCCCCCACCCATCCGCTCCGCTCAGACGGGGTCCAGCACACTTCCCACCTGCAGACAACACCTCGCTCCTCTAGTTCTGGTGGGCAAGGCCATCAGAGAAGGCAGGGAGGCAAACTCCAAGCTTCCACGTGGGCGCCCTGATGGGCTGTAATTGTTACTTGGGCTAAAGGCAGGGATCAGCACTATAATCTCACACGGGTCTCCATGGCCACGAACCCCTCTTCTCCGGGCTGTTTGGTCCCCTTGGTCTTGACCAAAGCGACAGGAAATCTTTCAAAACTGGATTTTACAGATGGAGAATAAAAATAGGCAATGAAAATGGGAAAGATGATTTTAAATTATATTTCCCTTTGGATGTGAAAGAAATTTTTCTTTTTCTTCTTCTTCATCATTGCACAACAGAAAGCAAATCCAGACTTCTGAGACAGAGGAGAAAGGGGTCATTTGGTGGGGAACAGGGGCCAGGGCAGGCCCAGACACACAGAAAACACCTGACCCAGCACCACGTCCTGGCGACCAGATGGTATTCCCAGGAATGCGGAGCCTACCCCCACAACAGTGTCATTACCGGGCTGGTCATTCGTTCACTGATACTCACCAGGTGCCCAGCCTGGGTCCCAGGGCTGGAAGGGGAAGCATGACCGCCATGGTCCCTGCCCTCATGACGCAAGGGATCTAGTGGGAGACAGCCATTCTCAAGTCAACACTGAGCTAAACAAAAATTCCATACAACGCCCAAAAGTGACTAAAGGAAGTAAGCAGGATGTTTTCATAGACCATGTGGCAGGGTGGGGCGGAGCCCTAGACAGATGCCCTGACCCGGCCCTGCTCTAACTGGGACAACATGGAGCCCAGACTTGGGAAGTTGGCGACTACTCTCAGCACCACTCCAAAATTCTCCTTCATGACATCATGCTCAAATGTATGAAGAACCCCTTGAACCTGCTCATAGGTCAGTGTGTTCCATTTCGAGGGGCTAGTGAGCTGCCTATGTTTACCACTTGCCACATGAAGAAAAACATCTGCCAAGCCTGGAGGCACACACCCTAGGTCTAGCATCCAACCTGTTCATTATGCCCAAAAGATCTGTCAGCCAGGCTCCCAGAACACCATGGTTATTCTCGAAGTCAGAGCCTCAGAACACAGACTTCCTCCTCCCTCCCCTGTCCCTAGTCAAGTTTTCTTTCATCGGTTCTGATCAAATAGGAAAGAGGGAAGAAAGAAAGGAAGGAAGGAGGGGAGGAAAGAAGGGAGGGAGGGAGGCAGTTCTTTGATTCCCTCTACAGAAAATAACTTTTCTTTCCACTCTGAGCAGCTGGCCTGATTTCTGTCCATTTTAAGTGCCCCATTCACCTAGTTCTGGGAGGAGGGCCACATAGGGAGGGACTGGGCTGAGGCTGAGGCACAGAGTCTAAGACGGCAGCAGTCTGACTTGGGACGGCATGCAAAGGACTCATTTACTTGGAACAGATGGTGAAGGGCTCTGAAAGGATCATGAGCCCTGTGGTTTCTCTGTAGTTAGGCTCTAATACTTTTCTCTCCCCTTTATCATTCAGGAGTTTTCTGGTCAAAAGAAAGAGGTGTAACCTATTATCACTCTGACTTTAAGTTATCCTGACTCCAAGATGAAGATCTGTGAGTCAGTAAGCAAATGCCTAATGAGCACCTAACTACAGACTCAGACACTGTGATAGGTACTGGGGCTGCAGTGAGGACAAGCCCAGACAAAAGAAACACTATAGTTTGGACAATGGGAAAGGGCATTAACAGACAATTTATAAGAAAAAAGGAAGAAGAAATGACCAATGAACATACAGAAAGATGGCACCACAGGGGAAGAGACCCAGAGTGACCCTAGTCCTTAGTCTAGGTGTCCAACAATGAGCCGGCTGGAAATGGAGTCCTTCCTCAGTGAGAAGGGCTGTACCACATTCAAATTCTCTTGGGACCAGTGACTTTCTCCTGCGGTAGGAGAGTCTATAACACCCAGACACCGTACTCTTCAGATGCTGAGCCACTGGTATTCCCAGAAAACTCTTCCAAACCAGCACCCCAAACCCAGGCAGCTTGGTGGCTATCAGTGTCCCACACTCCTCCCCCCACAATTAGCTGCTCTTATATTACCATCCAGGAAGGAAGACGGAGGGGGTAGGGAGGGCCCTCCAAGTGTGTCCAGGTGAGGTCCTGAGTGCACCTGGACCTTCTCTGTGCTGTGACAATAATGCTCTAAGACATGGTATAATTTGCCACAAACCTTGAAACAGCATAGGTGGACAGCCAAAAAATATCCCCCCTGCAAAACAGGAAGCAGTTAAAGAAGAAAAATAATGAGATACTACTTCGTGCCTGTAAGACTGACAAAAATCAAAAGTAACAGCCAAATGTCAGAGAGAACAGAGGAGAAAGAGGGCCTCTCCAGGCTCCCGGGGGGGGGGGGGTGCCCTGAAGACAAGCTGGCAAGGGGGACCAAAAGCCTTCCCTTCATTCCTAGGAATACATCCTAATAAATGCTTCAAATAAAAGGCCAAATTTCTCTGCAAGAGTTTTCCATATCATTGCTTTCCACAGTGAAACACTGTAAATAGTATCAATGTTCACCAAAAGAGAATTTCTTGATTGAAACATCCAGAAAGCAGACTATTACACAGTCATGAAAAATAACAGGACTATTTATGTTCATTGATGTGATATGATGTCCACCACATGTAAAATTAGTTTTGTAAAAATTAGTTGGCTGGTTCAAGAAAGAAGAATAATCCAATGTTTTAGAAGTTTATATATATATATGTGTGTGTGTGTGTGTGTGTGTATACACATATGCACAAATAGAAAAGATATCTGGAAAATAGAAACAAGATGCTTGAAAAGAAATGGCACTTAAAAATGTCAAGTGCCAGGGGTGCCTGGGTGGCTCTGTTGGTTAAGCGACTGCCTTTGGCTCAGTCATGATCCTGGAGACCCGGGATCGAGTCCCACATCGGGCTCCCTGCTCAGCAGGAAGCCTGCTTCTCCCTCTCTCAGTCCCTCTGCTTGTGTTCCCTCTCTAGCTGTGTTTCTCTCTGTCAAATAAATAAATAAAATCTTTAAAAAAAAAAAAAAGTCAAGTGCCTTCTAATACCTCTTGATGCTGTGATCTTTACTTTCTCCTTTATAATTTTCTGCACATTCTTTTTTCTTTTGCAATAAATATGGATCAGGGTTTGCCTTTATATTAAACAAGTGTTGCGGGACTTAAGGTTTCAAAAAAAACACAAAAGCATGAATATGTATAATCAGGGAAAACAAAACAAAAACTAAAACGCAGTAAATATGGGTGAAGTGAGTTACACAGAAAACCCAAAACAAAACTAAGTCTTCTAAAAAGCTTTAAAAATGGAGAGGTTTTTTTAAAGATTTTATTTATTTGACAGAGACAACACAGCTAAAGAGGAAACGTAAGTAAGGTAACCAACTGAGCCACCCAGGTGCCCCCAAAATGGAGAGTTTTTAGCCAAACATTTAGGAATGGGACAAATAACCATGAAGTTGGGGAGCATTTGGCACAGTGGTTCTGCCCACAAAGAAGAACTCCATCTAGGAGCCAACAGCCCCAGAGGAAGGAGGAAAGCCAGTACATGGTTCACTAAGCCAAGCCAACTTCCAGCACGAGCCTGATGGTATACACAGAGCTTGAGGAGACAGGAGATAAAATGTCACCTACAAAACATCTAGCAGTTCTCCGTTCCTCTCTTGGTGCAAGCTTATTCCCCCAGGAGGCAGGCGAGTTGCTCATTCTCAGTATAGGTGAGAGAACAGCCCGGTGGGCCTCTCTGAGATGAGGCTCAGGTGGGTACAATCTGAAGTACGTTAGAGGAAACCAAACCCCATCTGGAGTGAAACCAAAGAAGATTATGTGGTTCCTTGTGATTGTGACCTCATCCATTAACCAAGAAATGGTTCCCTGACCTCATCCAAACTGGTGAATCCAGATCGGTGCTATTTTTTAAGTTTCTTCTGATTTGAAGTTTTCCGCTGTAAATTTTCTTACACTTATGTATGGGGTTTTGCAGCCCAGTTTGCAGAAGGAGGGAGGGGAGGGAAGGAGGGAGAGGAGACAGAGAAGAGAGGAAGGAAGGGAGGAGGGGAAGGGGGCTGGGGGAAGGGACTGGAGGGGAAGAAAGGAGGGAGGAAGGAGAGAGGGAGGGAAGAGGGAGGAGACGAAGCAAGGAAGAAATGGAAAGGATGGATGAACAGAGAGAGGGGTGAAAAAGCAAATAAGCCATAAGATATAGCAACATAATAAAAAACTAATCTTTATTTGTGACTTAAAACACTTTTTTTTTCCTTTTGTCTAAAACAAATTGACTTCCCTTTCAGGGAACAAGTTTTGAAATTCTGAGTGAGATGAGAAATGAACAAAGGCAGGAAAGTCTCCTGGATGCGTCTAGTCACCTTAACTGGCTGAGAACAAAAGGCCCTCCTAGCAGTGCTAGGTATATCGGCTCCCAAGACTTCTACAGCTCATTGAGGACGGAGTATCTAAAGAGTCCTTGTGATCTAAGAGCCCTTTATACAGGAAGAACCAGTTCTATCTTAAGAACCTTCCCTTAATTTAGAAATTTACCAGCAAAATGGTTGATTTCATTTTCAACTCAATGGGTATCCTTTTGAAAATACGATTTTCACAATACCTGCCAGTACAGATGAGATTTTAAACCCGAAGTATTCATAGAATCTCCATTACTCTTAATCCCTTATATCACACATATGTTTGGTACAGGTCATGCTTTCCTTGAGTGCCTCCTGCTCTTCATGCTTCGTTGTATATATTTACATAAAGACATAGATATATTTTATAGTCATACATATGTAGACAAAACGCCAGTCAAAAAACAGCCAGAGAAAGTTGCTTTAATAGTACCCTCTAGCTTTTTGGAAGATTGGCATAAATCTCTTCTGCAGGGGGAAGAAATCCATTTTTCTGAGAAGGTAAATGTTTATTAAATGCAAATACTGATATTCGTTACCTAGGAAAAACGTCTTGCGGCATGTGGAAGTTCTCGATAAAAAGCTTTCAAGTCCCAGGTTTGTCCAGATAAACCCCTATCGGTGAACCGATGCGTGAATGCACCGAAATTGAATTACCGTACAACAGCAATTACTTCCCACAGTACAGCTATAATGGGAATCGGTTCAGTAGTGAACAGCAGGTAGCTATAGGAGAGGAGAGAAACTTAATATATAATCTGGTCTCTCTCAGCTTTTCCCAAGAAGCAAGGATGCTTATTTTTAAGCAAAACATTCTCTTTCAAGTGCCTGATTTATCATTTTATCAATGTAAATCGGAAACTAAAAAACCAGATTATTTAGAGGACTGAGCGTCCGAGTGCATCAAAATGTACTCCATACCTTTATCCAAGGTTGGAAAACAACAGACTCTTCGTTTAGAAAGTTTAGGGCCAACGTGTGCTCTGTGTCTTTTCATAGTCCCCAAGAAAATTTGTTCTTTTCGACATTTCTAATTAATTATTTTGGGGAGAAGATGAATTTGAATGGCAAATGAAATACTTAATGTTCTGGCTGATCGGCTGCCCAAACAGAGAGCCTCCTGTAATCCTGACTCTGTGCATGAGACATGTTTAAGTTTATGAAGGCCTGAACTCTGTCCATCGTGGCAGAGAACGCCCTGTGGATGGGCCCCAGCTCCAACTTTGAAGCTGGAAGGAGGCTACAATTCTGGCCAAGGTCAGCATGACGAAGGCAGTGCCTGCTCAGATCCTGCTCAGATCCTGCTCCACAAGATCAAAGGCAGTAACCATTCTGGAGAACTTATCCTTAGAAAGCCATTCTAGAGAATGCCAGGATACATGCCTAAATGCTCCAACGCCCTTCTGCTTGTTCTTTCCTGGCATATCTACTTTCCTCCAGCTGTACTGCTCATCCTGATCATACGGGCGACTCTGAAATCACAGGATCATGACATTCCGCAGCTTAGTTGGAATCTATCCTAAAAGTGTATGCCTAGAATCAGAGATGCCCACAGTTACGCAGAATGACTTCCTGCAGATTCTCCAACTGCAGGCTTCTCTGTGCCCCTTTGGAGCTCCCCGGGGCTTCAAGATGATCCTTTCAGCTCTGCAATGGTGTGTGCTACTCCCAATGGAGGCTTGGATTTTAAAGACAAAGGAAATGCTGGGGCAGCCTGTCCCTATAAGGGCACCTTGAAAGGCTTGTCTTTTGGCTTCTCACTCCCCTCAAAACATCAGCAACTCAGGAGGAAGGGGAGCTGGGTCAAATGTGCCTCCCATCAATATGTCAGATGAGCTCTGACTAGTGACACAGTTGAGCATTTCCAGGTGTCACTTAGGAATGACCCCCTCCCCAGGGGGGGTCCACTGCTGGCAGGGGACTGATGGGTATCACTTTCTCCACATCCAGCATGTAGTCTGTCTTCCTTGAAATGTTAATGAACGAAAAAGCAAAGTGATTCCATTTCTTGTCCATTCCTGGGGACTTCAACCTTGATAAATTGCTCAGCAACATCAATGGAGGGCTTGGTAAGCATGAATATTTTCCAACAAAGAAGGTGGGAGAGAATGCGTTGGGCACAATTATCCTGCACACAAGCAAATGGCAGCATTGCTGTGTTACCCCCAACCTGGCTTTTAAGTTAAAACAACCTGCACGTCAACACTCTGAGTGGATGTGAAAAAATTATTTAAACCACCAATGGCGTTAAAAAGTGCTAAAAAATATTAGTTAAGACACGCTTACCATAATGATGGCCCCATTATGTTAATGGCAATTATGGAAACTAAGGTTATTTGTAATTTGCTAGGCTGAAAAAAAAAGAAAAAGAAAAAGGTACATATAGTCCATTACCACCCAGATGACGGGGGTTATGTAATGGGCAGGTCACACTGGGTTTCACATTTACTCCAGACATCTGACAGGGAGAAAATAGGACTTTCTGTGATAGGATAATTGCATAGTGAAGAGTAATTCAAACAGGGGACGAGTATGATAAAATCACTCTGATTCAACTAATCACTGAGAAAAGTGATGGGGGGAAATGATGAAATCAAGCCAGAAGAGACAGAGAAAAGATCAACATTGTTTCACAGAGAAGAGATGACAGGCACGTGAAGGTCTGGATCAGTAGCCCTGCTCCCTTTCCTGGCAGGGATGGGCTAACCACACCTACCTTCCCAGACCGGAGCAGTTAGTCGCTTTCTAAATTACAACTGCTAGTCTCACAAATATTTTATAGACATCCACGGAGATTTTAACCGCCCGTGTTGTTTGTCGGCCAGTTCTTGAGTGTTCCCACCCACCCACCACCATGAGCTCTCGGCACTGGATCAGGGACCAGCAGGAAAGCACTAGGACCTCCGACCTGACTCAGGCTATTGGGATGGAGGCTGGAACACAAGATTTCTGGGGCATCGGTAAGATGGTGCCGATTCTACACTCTGTTCTTTTCTTGGGCCATTTGAGAAAGGGGTCCCTGCTCAGTGGGTGGCACGGGATGGGACAGGAAAGGCCCCCTTTGCACTGTGGTCCACTCCAGTGCCAAGCAGCAAAACCCACAGGCAAATTTTCCCTAGAGGTATTTGCTCTTCAGAAGCTCAGCAATTCCAGGGGCAAAGAGCAACCTTTCCTCCTTGAGGTCTCATTATCACATGAAAAACAGTCCTACCCACTGGTCCTCAGCCTCTACACAAAGTAACATCCAGGGTGTCTCTCCTTGGCCACCGCCTCCCGTTCCCAGTGCCGCAAGCCTCATGACTGTTGCCCTTAGTGCCGCCTGGCCCACAATGGGATCGGGCCCATCTCAACAGCAAAACTGCCTCTAAACCAAACCCCAACTTGACATATCAGCCCTCTTTCCTGTTGAAAGACTGAAAGCAGGGAGTGCACATATCACTGGGCCAGTTAACTGAGATTGTGTGGCGTTAGCTGTGTTTCCAAAGGGCCTTGCACATCTATTTTAAAATATACAGTTCAGAGAATTCTGGATGCCTTTAGTCTGGGTATATTTCAATCCAAATAAAACACCTTTTTTTTTCCTTCTCAAGGAACCACACCAACCACATCATCTTTTTTTTTAATATGATGAATTTAAAACAAAAGGTTTCAAAATTAAGCTCCCGCCTGGCATCATCCTTGAAGCTATTTAAAGCTTCAAGACTCTCTCATTATGAAATACTTACAAACTGAAAGGTCCCTTCACCAGCAACACAACAGTAGACATTTACTGAAAGCTTACCATTAGCCAGTGTCTGTGCAAAACACTCGGCACACATACACCTAGAGGCACTGCAGTCCTACATGTGGGGTCAAAAGGAACTCCCCTGAGCCTGCCCATGTGACCTGGGCCAGGGACTTCCCCTCTGCCAAACCTGCATGTCTGTCTCTAAGCCAGTGATACAGGAACAGCATTTCCCTCCCAGGGTGAAATGAGACGACATATACAAAGTGCTTAGCATGGGACCTGGTGCATTCACTAAGCATAAGCACAGAGTAGTCAATCTCCTACTCCTCCTAGCATCTCTGTGGAGGTAAGTGAGGAAAAGAGGTCCATTGCTTCCTTAGTTCTTCTCAACAACCTTTCAGCTGCCACATGGGCCCCCTGCCTCTGAGCGCCAAGTCCAGGTTCTGGAGCTGGCTGGACCTCCGTGTCATCTTGCTATGCTGCACAAGTCCCACCCCCACCCCACCCCCACCCTACCCCCACCCTGAGCACCAGGTCCTGGGGCTTCCTCGTCTGTCAACTACGGAGGCAGAAGCTTAAATGCTCTTTTCTGCTCTAAAATGCTATAGTAAATGGAATCGATTCTCTGATTTCCCTTTCTATTTTTTCGTTGTTGGTGTATAAGAATGCAACTGATTTCTGCGCGTTGATTTTGTATCCTGCCACATTACCAAATTGTTGTATGAGATCTAGTAGTTTGAGGGTAGAGTCTTTTGGGTTTTCCACATATAGTATCATGTCATCTGCAAAGAGAGAGAGTTTGACTTCCTCTTTGCCAATCCGAATACCTTTTATTTCTTTCTGTTGTCTGATTGCTGTTGCTAGGACTTCTAACACTATGTTGAACAGTAGTGGTGAGAGTGGGCTGTGATTCACAAGGAAATCCAAGTTGAAACAAAAATAGCACTTCCTTCCCTCAAATTGACAACATTGTTACTAGTATTGAAAACAAAATAAAACATTTTAATTTGGGGGGCAAGGATTCAGGCACATGAGCCCTGACATGCCACTGTTGCTGGAGGAACTGGGAACCAGCACTGCCTGATCTGGAGAGCAATGTCCTTGTGTGCGGAAAGCACTCTGAAGATGAGGTCAGCAAGACTCTGAACTGGCTTCTGCGTTCAGGAATCACCCTGCAGGACGCTGAGGAATGTGGACTTGAGTCCTATGCCTGGAGCCCTCCCTCACTCCCCATGTGACCCTGGAGAAGCAACTTCTGCCTCTCTCACCTTTTCTCTAAAAGTAGGATCGTATCATACCTCCCTCTGTGGGCTTTTTAAAGGACAAGCAAGTGCACATAAAATCCTGAGAGGAACCCCAAACATGTAGTGGTGCTGAGTCATTTGATCTATTATTAATACACAAGAAGACTCACTGCAGCATTATTTATATCCACACTTGCAAACAACTTAGACACCCAGATTTGGAGGAACAAGTCAAATCATTTGTGACACACCCAAGACTGGAATGTGATGCAGCCCCTTTAAGACAACCATGCACTTGCATGATGCCCAGAGCCTCACAAACCTCTCACTGTAATGATGTAGGGAAGTGGAAAGAAGCTGTGAAGTGGAAAGAAGCCGGACACAAGAGCAAACCCACAATACACCTGCAAATTGGGAAAGAAAAACGCCCAGGTACATGCATAGAAATGCAAATTTTTAAAAAAACTGGAAGGAAGGAAACAGAACACAAGCCTGACCCTCAGGTTATATTTTTCTCTGTTTGAGATTTTTCAGTATATTCCTAAAGTTCCACCAGGAGTATTCATTTTATAAATAGAAAATAGCAAGTATGGTGGGTTTGGGGGGGGGGGGGGCATTGCATTTTAATTTCACTCTCTGAGTGTTAGATGTGAATAGCTACCATGTCTGTAAAAAATATCACTCGCTGGAGTGCCTGGATGGCTGAGTTGGTTAAGTGACTGCCTTCCGCTCAGGTCATGATCCCAGAGACCCGGGATGGAGCCCCACATCGGGCTCCCTGCTCGGCGGGAAGCCTGCTTCTCCCTCTCTCACTCCCCCTGCTTGTGTTCCCTCTCTGGCTGTGATTCTCTCTGTCAAATAATTAAATAAAATCTTTAAAAAAAAAAAAAAAAAAAAAAATATCACTCGCTTTGGGGCCCCTGAGTGGCATAGTCAGTAAAGCACCTGATTCTTGGTTTCGACTCAGGTCATGATCTCTGGATTATGGGTTCAAGCCCTACATGGGGCTCTGTGCTCAATGGGGAGCCTAGAGTCTCTCTCCCTCTCCCTCTGCCCCTCCCATTCTCTCTCTCTAAAAAGTAAATTATTCCTTAAAAAAAAAAAGAAAAAGATTAGCATTTGCTTTAAGGTAGAAACATAGGGACGCACAGGGATCATCATGAAGTTCCCAGGGCTGGCTGTCAGAGCAGTATTTCCATAGCAAATAAAAAAGTTTTTTTTTTCTTCTAAGACAATTCAGAGTTCCTACCAAAAGGTCTCAGCTGATGTGATTAATAATCATGGTGGCAGTAGGAAGCGGCCATTCACCGAGCACTGCCTACGTGCCACAGTCTGTACTAAGTAGCTCAAAATCATAACTTGACTTGATCATCACACAGCCTGTGTGTTTTTCCCATTTACACATGAAGAACCTGAGGCTCACAGGGCAGTTTGAATGAAGGTGAAAGCTCAGAAGATGACCAAGGCAGGCTCTGAACCCAGGCCAAATTCACACTCTTAACTTGTAAACTACAACCTTCCTCCCCTGAATCAAAATGGTGCAAAATATTTTGGAGACAAGCAGGTGTGTGGGACTATCAGGCCCAAAGCAGAAATACCATGTGGGAATTTTGCTGGGCCAATTAATTGTGAGAGAGCTAATGTAGGAAGTGGTCATTTGTGGCCAAGTGATAATTATTGAAACCGAAGGGTAAGCAAACTGAAAGTTAGAAATAAAGCACTCTTCAGATTGCGATTCTTTCCCGTACTCTTGTGCCCATGTGGCACAAATGTGGGATGTTACAACAATCACATGTTCTAAAGCAAGAATGTAAGATGCATTATTTAGCAGGCAAGAAGGAACAGAGTTGGAAGCCATCTTGTAAATCCAAAATGATACACTTGGATTCGTCCTGCTGACAATATGAAATTTCAGGGAGCTACTGCTGGTCAAGACATTCATTATAATTATGGTAATATTCCAACAGAGGTCCGGAGAACCTCCAACTTCATCTGGACTCATTCATCCCACTGAAATTTCATCTCCACATTTTGGCAAGCATGGCTTGTACTTTTTATAATTGCTTAGTTGAACCAAACGTACCTTTCAATGACTTTTGGCAATAAGCGAACATATGACACAGTCATAAGCCATCCTCTGAGGCTGTCCACTTGGTGGCACTTCTACTAAAGCCATAATATTCAGAGATGAAAACTGGCACCTCCACCCTACCCAGAAAGGGCAACTGTGCCCCTACTAATCGCTCTTGCTGGTTAACTAAAGAAAAGAAAGTGTTACCAGAAATCTGAGTCAACTCTGATCTTTGAGAGCTGGGGCCCTCAAGGCCATTCGTCTGAGGGTGACTCTGGGTCTTTGGGCAACACAGAGCAGAAACCAGAGGCACTTACTTACCCGCACGGCTTCAGACTTTTTGTGAAACATCTCTTCCATGTTCTTTGCCAGCTTTTTCACCAGTTGGAGGCCATCAATTTCTTCTATGGCAACGTCCTTCTCATACTCTTTGTATTTCTGTAAGGAAGGAGGGCAACAGGTAAGGCGTGAAACACCATACCCATGATTTCGGAGCACATGTACTTACTGTCTCTGTTGGATTGGGAGATAAGGGGCTGTACTTCAAAATTATTAAACCAGCTAAGGAGAAATGTGAAAACTGGCTCTGGCTCTCTTACTTAACTAGCACCCAGGAAAGGAAAGGAAAAAAAACACCCTATAGCAATCAGACTCTTCATCATCCACCCTCTTCAGTTCTTGAAATCAACACTCTACATTTCCAACTTGACCACCCTCAGCCTTTCTTCTGGAGGACTGTCCCAGATTCATTAGCTATCCCACAGCCAGCGCCACTAGAAACTGACTATTCCAAATGTGTCATAAAATAACAATGAAGACATTTAACTCGTGTGTGTTTGTGTGTGTGTGTGTGTGTGTGGTTTTTTCCTTCTCTGGCCATCACTAACTTAATTTTTTCAAAACCAAAGACTGGGGACTTAGGGAAAAATAATTTCAAGGCTATGACTGTAATGTAGAATTATGACAGGAGTAGGCAATCTATAATCCTTGGGCCAAGTCCAATCCATCACCTATTTTTATAAATAAAGTTTTATTGGGACAAAACCACAAGTTTAGTAGTCACAACAGAGAGCAGATGACCCACAAAGACTAAAATATTTATTCCTTTGTAAAGAAAAAGTTTGCCAACTCCTACACTGGAATGGAAATTGAAGGAAGTCACATGGCAGAGCGTCTCATAAACATTTTATAATGAGAGAGTCCTTGCTGTGGATTTTAGTATTTCAATTCAATCCACTAAATGCTCTTTATGGACCTCCTATGTACCCTCAATGAGCTCACAGAAAAGATAATGTACAGTAAGAACAAAAACCATACAAATAAATATATATTCCACAAAGGGTTCATCTGTTTGTAAGAGACTGATTTGACCCACAATTTACTCAAATTCTCAAATACTCAAATTCTCTTTAATTTTTCATTTAAAACCTATCACACCCTAGTGACTTATCTGTTTCACTAGCAGGTCTCAAAGTGACCCAAGATCTGCAGAGGGTTCCCTGAGACCCTTTCAGGGGTCCACCAAGTCCTCCTTTTCCACAACAGCATATCTATGTGAAGCCAGATTTTCTTCATAAATTTCAAAAAATCACAACAGGGGTGCCTGGGTGGCTCAGTCGTTAACCATCTGCCTTCGGCTCAGGTCATGATCCTGGAGTTCCATGATCAAGCCCCGCATCAGGTTCCCTGTTGAGCAGGAAGCCTGCTTCTCCCTCTCACTCTCCCTGCTTGTGTTCCCTCTCCAGCTGTGCTTCTCTCTGTCAAATGAATACATAAAATCTATTTTAAAAAATCACAACAGACTGAACACAGAAGCAGATATGAGGATCTACCTGTCTTCTCTTTAACCATTAAAAAGATTGGGGAGAAAAAAAGTATCACTCCATTTTTTTGTTTGTTTGTTTGTTTTGGAAAATACAGTTATTTTTCATAAAATATCTATTTATGGTAACAATATGTTTTTATGCTTGAATTAATTTTTAAATGTCTCCATTTTAATTTCTAATATGGCAAGTATCAGTAGATGTGACCCACATGAGCAGAAGTTCTTAGGGGTCCTCAGTATTTTGTAAGAGAGTAAAGGGGTCCTGAGACCCAAAAGTTTGGCTTTAACTAAAGATTTAATTTTGTTCCCATTGGAAAGAAATAGTGTTTTTTGGTAAATACCTCCCAGATGGAGTTGGAAATACTTTCAATGTCAACAGAAATCCCTTATGTTTATGTTGTTAGTAAAAAGCTAGGGAACTGAAACTACTGGGGGATTGATATTAATATTTTAATTAATATTAATTAATAACCTTTATTTGTTAGGAGAACCTGAACTTATCCAGCCTCCCACTTAGGAAAACCAAGGGGCTCTACTTCTTATCTTGGCTCTAAAGACCTTGAGAGTCATTTTTGAAGTGGAAATGTAATGGCTTTTTAATGGAAAGGTCATTTTTACAATAAAAATTTGTATTTTCTCCCCATTTCCCCTTCTTTAGTTTAAAAAATGTAAACTGAGAGGAGGCTGTTTTTTTCTTGCCCAAAGGAAGTGTGTGTGTGTATGTTTGTGTGTGTGTGTGTTGTGTGTGCATGTGTCACACAAAGCACTTTCCTTCTGAGCTCAGATTTCCAAGTCCACTGAGGCAATAATACTGGATGTCAAAAAGAGGAGAGGAGGGCACCTGGGTGGCTCAGGGGGTTAAGCCTCTGCTTTCAGCTCAGGTCATGATCTCAGGGTCCTGGGATCGAGGCCCGCATCAAGCTCTCTGCTCAGTGGGGAGCCTGCTTCCTCTTCTCTCTCTGTCTGCCTCTCTGCCTACTTGTGATCTATCTCTCTCTCTCTCTCTCTCTCTCTCTCTCTCTCTCTGTCAAATAAATAAATAAAATCTTTAAAAATAAAAAAGGAGAGGAGGAGAGTTTGAGGACAGAGGGAATGACCCTATGGGAATAAACAGAAGAGAGAGTCCTTCTGACCCCTGAGACTCAAATGAAATCACTGGAGTCTGAGGGCATTCTGACTAGAGTTCTCAGAGCCCAGCACTAGATACTGACAGAGCTGAAGTGAGAAGGGCAGGAAGGGACCCCCAGACTGGGGGGTCTGAAACATCAGACCAAAGAGTTTGGTATTTATGAGAATTAAGGTGAGCCTAAGGAAATACACAAAATGTCATTCTAGACTGCCTGAGTCTGGACCAAGACACACAACTCCCACATTATTTTTAGGATGCTCTGAGCTGCTCCACATTGTCCTATAATGGACTATGGGTTGAAAAGGACACTACTCTCCTTGCTCCCTGAGAACATCCATAAACATCTTCTGTTTGTCTTGAGAGTCTCTCTCTTCCATCTCACCTGGGACAATAATCTCTCCTAGCTTCCCCCTCCTCCCCAACAAGGCTCTTCTGGTTCTCTCCGATGAGGAGGCTGTACCTTTCCTCTGAGCTCCAGGACACTCTGTGCTCCTCTCTCGTGGCCTGGGGGACAAGGACACGCCCTTGTGCTCACCAGTCAGCCCACAGCAGACAGTCACAGGACTTCTCGAATGAAGCTCATTGCGAAACAATTTCAGTGTTACAGTAGAAGGAGGGTGCAAGTAAGGAGGCGGCTACGTTATTCTGGGTCATATAATGGTGACCGCTCTCTACCCCTTGCGAGGTTGACTGGATGGGCTTCAGATGTGGAGCTCTAGCCAGACCAACCGTGGCTCGAGCTAACAGCGTCCTCTGGTGTGTGAATAAGACTTCAAGGACAATCACTGGAAGTGTTCCCTAAGTTCAAATGCAGCCAACATCTTTGAAGCCAAAAATCCCGGGGGTTTTCTGCTGCCGGCCAGATGTGTTCCAAAAGCCAGCAGCTGAGGCCAGCCTATACCCAAGGCTGATTCACTACCGAAACTACAAAGTTCAAGAAGTAAAACAAAACAAAATTGCCAGTCTAATAGTCACAGAGTCATTATAATAAATCTCTGCCTTAAGTAATTATATAATGAAATGTGGTCTAAAGGCATGAGACAAAGTAAAATAGACTGCACTTCACAATTGGTCTTTACCTGAATCTTTTGGTTTTTAGATAGGGCCCCATTAATCTGGTCCTATCCGTTCTTACATGTATTTTTCTCCCAGGAGACCTATGGAAGGGAATCAATCTATTTAACTATAACCATCCCCCTAGTGTTCAGTGAAGTCTCCCTGCATCCTCTCTTCCTATGAATCTGCTCTGTGAAAAGGAGCCAGTGACTTTACGGGGGGCTAGTCTCCCAGGCCTACTTGTGCCTGGTGACCTAGCTAACCAATCTCAGTACAAAGCTCCTTGCCAAGCTAAGGACTCCTGATCTGGGGCAAATGTAACCCTTCACTGGTTCTATTCCTCTGCTGGCCTAAATCCTCTCCCCTCAGGACATGTGACAATGGTTCCTCCCTTGCCAATGAGCCACTACTACTTTCTCCCCACCCTGGGGAAGTTATCCCATAAGCAAAAATCATCCTGCTTTTCAAGATGTGTTAATGCCTGTTGGAATCGGGTCAAACAGCTGAATGCCTTTACTCTTACCAGAAAACATTACACTTTGCTGGAATCAAAGGATTCTGAAGAACAGAGAGAGTAACACAGTGATAGCCATTAGCCAAATGCAAGTCCTTGAGTGGCTTGGGATGGTCATATACACCCAGAGCCTTTAAAAATGTGCCTACTGTACAAAACCAAGCAATTTGACCTCCAGCAACCAGATTAAGGAAGCTACAACGGTACAACAGATTTCCACAAAGCCATCCCAAACTATGTAAAAGAATCTAAGAAATGTGCACACACAGTATGTTACAATATTTTACAGATAGCAATCGGTAACTTTTTGTTTTAAATTACTAATCTGCCGTATACACCCAAACACGAGAACACCCCCCGCCAGGACGTACGACCAATGTTCAGAGCGGGCCGTATGATCGTCAAGGCCTTTTCTTGTTCTTTTCTGGCTTACCTGTATCTCCTGATTTTTACAATGAACATACTATTTTGGAAATTAGAAAATATAAAAGTTGTAGTTCTGTGCGAATAGCATATGGGCACCTAATAAACAGATTTCTTTAGGGAAATGTGGTCCCAATTAGAATCTGTGTAATTAAGCAGCATGTCTTCATTAGCAGAACCTAAGGAAGTCAGTAAAATGAGTCCTCCGTGGATCCCGGGCTCAGCACGGTGCCGGAAGCTTTTCACATATTAATTTGTTTAATCCTCACAGTCACCCCGAGAGGTAGATATTATCCCTAAATTGCAGATGGGGAACTGAGGCACAGAGCTGTTTTAGACAGTAGCTGGAAGTCAAATGGTTAGAGGGAGTTTTAAACCCATTAATGACTTCTAGTCACTAGGTCTTTTGAACTCAGGGGCAGGGAGTAAGGGATCGACAGTCCAAATATTTGCAGACTCGTTTCAGAGGGCCCATTTCACTGCCTTCATTGCTTGTTGAGGAGAGCCAGAGCACACCGGACAGCAGAGCAGGGGACTCTGTCCCTCCGAGGGCCACTGCGGGGATCCCTGCCTAGCGGCAGAGGAGAAGACATAGTTCCTAAGAATAAAATATCTGGAGAGAGAAGAGCAAGCCTACTCTGAGAGGAAACCTGGAGCCTTAATTATAAATTACTCCCTGGCTATGTTTGGGCTACAAAACACCTCATGTTCTCAGAGGTACCAAGAAAGACCTGGAGGCAAATCACCACACACTCTCCTTCCAGGATTTGCCTCCCCCCACAGCTGTGTAGGCAGTGGCACTTTATTTCCTCTAGCTTCAAGGACTGCACTAGCAATTACATCTGCATCATAAAAAGGCAACAGCCCTTCAACCCGGAAAAGGAGTTAGGAAAGAATCAGCAGGTCCCTGTACACACACAAAGGGAGGCAGAAGAAAGCACAGAAGCGCTAGTGGGCCGCATCATTAAAGACTCAGGCCAGGGGCGCCTGGGTGGCTCAGTTGGTTAAGCGACTGCCTTTGGCTCAGGTCACATCCCGGAGATCCGGGATCAAGTCCCACATCAGGCTCCCTGCTGGGCAGGAAGCCTGCTTCTCCCTCTCTCACTCCCCCTGCTTGTGTTCCCTCTCTGGCTATGTTTCTCTCTGTCAAATAAATAAAATCTTTAAAAAAAAAAAAAAAAAAAAAGAAATATTAAAAAAAAAAAAGACTCATGCCAAATGGCATCTGAATCCTGTCCACAGCACATGTCACTTCTATTCTGTGTCTCTTCTCCACCAGGCACGGTACTAGGCACAAGCACAACCATGACGAGAGTGAAGCTGGAGAAAGCTGGCGGTCTACTGGTCAGGAGTGTTCTGATGAGTGAATAGGCTAAGAAGACACAGCATCCTGGGAAGTGCCTTGATGATGTGCTCAAGGCAGGGACTCCCTGCTTGCTGGACCCTTAATGGACCACAAGGCTGGGAAGGTGGGAGACGAAACAGGCAGGAAGCATGCCAGGCATTGGGAACAGCAGGGCCAGAGGTTCAGGGACAAGAGGATGTCTGGGGCTCAAGGAACTGCCCCCTGTTCCACTTCACTGGCGCGTGAGCAGCCAAGGTAAGGACTCTGCTGAGAGATGAAACCAAGGAAGTAAGCGGGGCCAGGTCATCAATGAGTGGGCTAGGATTAAGATTTTGGACCTTATCCTGATTTGGGTAGGCACATAGGATGTAGAGGTGAGTGGGTTGTGGAGATAGGCAACAGCCAGGGCCATGGAAGGGTTCAAGGGTAGGAGGGACTCAGGAATCCCATGTGTGCTTTTAAAAAAACCTCAGTGGGCGCCTGGGTGGCTCAGTGGGTTAAAGCCTCTGCCTTCGGCTCAGGTCATGATCTCAGGGTCCTGGGATTGAGACCCGCATGGGGCCCTCTGCTCGGCGGAGAGCCTGCTTCCTCCTCTCCCTCTGCCTGCCTCTCTGCCTAGTTGTGATCTCTCTGTCAAATAAATAAATAAAATCTTTTTTTAAAAAAAAAGATTTAAAAAAACTTCAGTGTGCAGAAAGGGTAGGAGGGAAGAATACTAGGTGGAGAAAAGGAGCTGAGGAACTTGAGTGGTCAGGATGTGGGAGATGGCACGGTGGAGAGGCCACAGAGTCAGAGGAATGTGAGGTGGGCTCCCTAGAAGACATCAAGAGAGCTGATGGCTGGACACAGCAGCAATCTGGGCTGGCTGGCTGGCCGTGTCACTTTAAGGAAATCGCCGAACCTCCTAGGCCTCAGTGTCCTGAGTCAGAGTGCCAGGGATCATGAGGCCCCTCTTCCAGGGCCTGGGGGGTGGGGGCTAGGGGGGGTGGGGGGAAGAAGACCTGTGGAAGCCCCCAGCACAGTGCCTGCCTGTAATGCCTGCTCTAAGTCCTCAAGCTCTGTTTTTTTTCCCTCTCGGCACTTCTGCTACAAGGATTCCTGTGAGTGCTGTACTTTCATACTAACGCCTCTGGGAACTGAAGCTCTTAATGTAAGAGACAAATTCCCACAGGTTGGCTGATGACACTGATACTCTTCAGTTGGCCACCCCCATCCTCTGGGCCACCCCCTGGGCTCAAGGCAGTAGGCAGAGAGAGACCTGAGCCTCACAGCCTCACAGCCCAGACCGGGGTGGATGAGTGAATAGGCTCACAGCCCTTCCCAAGAGCACCTCTCTGCGTTCATAACACAGAAGGAGGGCAAGCTGGGGACTTTTTATTCCCTCTGTCACAAGAGAACATCTGAAGCTTCCATTCCTTCTGTTAGCAGAATCAGCATTTGGCAAGAAATCTTGTGATGAGCCAAGAACATTCATCATTTGAGGAGGGAGACACAGAAATGCATTATTTCTACAGCATCTGTTTTGCCAGATCATTTCACACAAACACCAGGAAGAGAAAAGCACTGCTTCACTGTCAGAACACTTAATGTTGTTCATACATTTGGGTCATTTTTCTCCTACGTGATGATTGCATATCTAGAAGTGAGTCACCTGGAACAGACCCCAAAGAGGGGGCTCCGGTCCAGAGACTTCTGACCAATCACAGCTAATTGGAATAAAAGCCAAACGCAGAAGAGAGGCTCTGAGAACCTCTGTGGCTACACCGGGAACAAAGTGCCTCCTGCTGAAGACGGAGACAGGTGTTACCAGCAGCCAAAGAGCTGTGGCATCTGAGCATGGTCTCTTGGCCAAATTTCTCAGCAAAATCTGAAATTACACCTCTAGATTCAGCATCATTAATTCACTAGATGAAGACCGACAGAAGGTCCAAGGGAGGAGATGGCAAAGCAAGGACCTGCCCATTCCATGTGAGAATCTGGGGAGCTTGCCTCAAAGCTTATGACTTGAGAAAAATTGTGAGAAATCGGCCTGCTTCTCCATCCCTCCCCTAAGCCTCCAGCAGGTCCCTTGAAATCCCCTGACCCTGATTCCCCAATAAACCTTGTCACTGGGAAACCCTGGAGACAGGCAAAGCCCTGAATCCTGAAAGGTGGCTTCGTTCACATAAGGGCTGAAGATACTTCAAGTTCCTACTTTAAGGTTCCATTTTCAATCTTCTTCTCATTCCTTCAAGCTCTGAAAGAGTCATAGTACAGAAGCTAAAATTCATTAAACCAATCATTTAAATAAGGATTACACCAATACACACACACACACACAGACACACGAAACCTAAACTGAACTCATTGCTATTTTCATTCATTCAACAAATATTTAGAAATAGCCTCACTTGTGCCAGGCGGGTGGAGGGAATAGGGGACTACTGACAAATGCATTTATTCCCTGGGGATACACGGGAGCCAATTTGTGGTCCATTTTATTAAAAATAAGTAATAAGCGAGTTGGAACAGAGCTGCCTAGATCATCTCAACCTAAACTTGAACCCTGATATCCTACAGGCATTCTGTGTCAGTCTCCTTCCGAGGTCACACCTGTTTGCAGGGCAGGTCGATCACATCTGCCATACATGGGAGGGTATTATGCATCTTCTACTGAGTGCATAACAGTCTATAAAGCACAGACATATATTTCTCCTTGATGAGGACCAGGACTTATGGGCAAATCAACAGACCTATAAACGATGAAAACTTGGCCAGGAATAGGAAGGACATCACAGTCACCAGGGAGGTAAAAGTTTCCAGGGAAGGATATAAAACAATGCATTTGCCAAGGGTTGAAGAAAAGGGGATGACTGAACAGCATGTATAATTCCCTGCCCCCTGGGAGATGAAGTTTATGAAACATGCTATTAACATCCTGACACAGTCATGAGCCACCACAAGTTAGCCCATAAACAGAGGCAGAACATCTGTGACCAAGGCTCGATGGACAGTGGGAACAAGAGTAGGATGGGGAGAAGGGGAAGAAGGGAGGGGGAAAGTCTCTTTAGACATGTGTAAGCCCATCAGATATCCCTCCAATGGGGAGGTGATACAATTCCCACTCATTCTTAGCAAAGGTGGGTGACCATGATGGGATGGGTGGGAAAGAATACACATGGATTTTGCTGGAATACTATTGGCTTGCAACCTGGTAGCAGCATCCTACTTGGCTTAGAACCACTGGTTGGGGTTCAAGACCCAGGAAGATCCACCACATGCATCCCACTTGCTAGGCAGTTTCATAATGTGCTAAGAGCAGGGGCTTTTCGGCTAGGTACACTAAGTTCGAGCATCAGCACTCACTAGCGATGTGGCACGTTGCTCAGCCTCCATCCGCCTCCCTTCCTTCATCAGTAAACAGGATGACATCAGACCTCACAGTGTGCTCAGGATGATCAAAGGTGTTCAAGTGTGTAAGGTACCCAGCGGAATGCTGGACACAGGGCAGTGAACTCCAAAAATGGTGATGGTGTTGGCAAAGGTGGAACAAATCCTGACATGTGTTCTGTAACTTCTGAGAACGATCATTCTCTTGCCTCGACAAGAAGATAGTCTGCACTGAAGTTCACAGAGTAACTGATAAACTAGCCTCGAATGCGGCTCTGGGCAGTGGTGTTTTTCAAATACATCCCCAAGGCACTGAGGGGTCTTCAACAGTAACTCTTTGGGGAATGGTCCTTGCTGGCAGGAACCAGATGCCAGGAGTCTCTATTTACACAGTAGAAATGACAGTTTTTAGATATGGTACTAAAGGTGTTGAAATAAAAACTAATCGTCTACAATTTTTGGCTTCTCTCCTTATAGGCAGTGTCATTTTCTTATTATGACATAAACGTACTTAGTATTCCTCTTGACTCAATTATTGCATACAGAAGTGTCACTTCAAAATACAACACTCCAAGCAATTATGTTTCCAAGTAAATATATTTCCAAATCCTTTAAGCTGATGTTAGGAACGCTTCTTTTTAACCATAACAATGAACCTACCTGAATGCATGGAACTCTAGGTCACAGAGGAATATTTTTCTATTTGAAAATGGTAAAAGTACCATTTTGAACAAATAATTCTGTTTCACACAGGTAATTCCAACTGAGGATCTCCAAGGTACAAAAACCACCCACGATTAATGCAGTGCTCTTCCAGATCTAGTTAGGTGGGAGAAATTTTTACAGAATGCAGTTCTTTTCCATCAAAGCCATCAGAACAAGAGACAATCTGCAGGAGAAGTAGAGACCCTACTGAGCAAGGACCAAAGGTAGGAAGACGGGGCACCACATGACAACCCAGAGAACAGACAGAGGGTGGCAAGGGAGTAGGGGGGCTCCAACCTCTGTGGGGCCGCAGCACATGAAGACCACCTGCAGAATCTGGACCACACCCATAAGTAGTTCCTGCTCTGAAAAGCACAGCTATGGACCCCCACTGCAGGCCCCCGAGTTTGCTCAAACTGTTACTAAGATCTTCCAGCTGGGGGATGGAGGTCACGGTCTGGTCTAAATGACTTCTCCAAGTGCCTTCTGGTCCTCAGCTTGAAGGAGCACTGCCACAGGAATTACCGGGCCCCCCTAGCCCTCGTGGCCCCACGTCCTTGTTCTCCGCCACTGTCTGGGGTGCCCTCTTAAATCACAGGGTTCCGGGGACACTACTCTTCAGAGAAGCTGACTCTGCAGTAGAAATCTGACAGATTTCTAGTACTCTCAGATTGTCAGGTCCTGAATTAGAAGATAGATCTCTCTCCTCTCCCTGTTTTACTGTCTATACTCCTTTTTTCTTTTTAAACCTTGGTAAGTCTCATAAGCTTTTACTGTTTAACACAGTCAACTGGACAAATGCTACTGATAAATTTTAGCTTTGCAGAGATAAAACTGAGTGTGAATGCTGCATTTGACTTCTGTTGTATATGGGGGGAACTCAGTCAGAGGCAAGCTCCAAAACCAGTTGTTGATACAACCGTCCCTGCCCGAGCACGGTGGCGTCAGGACTGCTTTAAACCACAACAGTCATCTGCCTACTGAACAAAATCAAATGATCTCCATGCTTCTAAAAAAAAAAAAAAAAAAAAGTCCAATTCCTGGGTATTTTCTGGATTACTACATGGGATCTGAGGCTCTGAAATGCACATTTTTACGCTGTACATACATCCTCACAACACTAAAAGCCAAACTAACGACTACAGGCCCACGTGTGTTGGAGAGGAACAATTTGACTGTATGCATTTACGAGTGTGTTTCAGATATGCCAGCAAATTTAAATACAGCCACACTGCAAATAATAAAACGTTATTTTACAAAGCCGGGACGACTTGAAATAAGATTATTTTCTCCAGCCTACTCTTTCCAAACACATTTTTCTGATGTTCCAATTTAAAATAATTCATCCACCTTACTCCCCAAGGATCCAAGGGAATAGCAACATTGACAATATTAATAATTTATTTTTAATAATAACAACCAGCACTTACTGAGCACTTAACTTTGGGTCAGATAGATATTTTCTCCTCCCATTTTACAGGTTAGGAACTGAGGCACGAAGAAATTAGCCAAGTTACCAAGGTTATCCTACCAGTAAGTGGTTGTATTCGTTATGGGGACACTAACTATTATAATAAAAATGTCCCCAACTCTCAGTGGTTTAACACAATAGACATTTACTCTTCATTCCTATAGCCACCTCATCCTTATCTGTAGCCTTCCACACGGTGATTCAGGGACCCAGGATCCTCCCATCTTGTGTTTCTGCTCTCCCCTCAGGACTTGAAGTCTTCTACATTCAGCCAGCAGGTGGGGAGAGAGGGCGAGGAGAAGACACACCTGCTTCCTGACCATGCAGCCACTCTGCTCATGTTCCATGCCCCGCCCCCAGCCACAGGGCCCAACCCCATGGACCAGAAAGCAGGAAACGGAACTAGAATCTGGGAAGCCATATCCGGGCTCTAAGGCAACACCGTGGCAATGGATCTGTAGGCTGTCTATGCTGCTGTCCCAGAGCCAGGATTCGAACCCAGGCCGCACGGCCTTGGAGTCTATACTCTTATCTACCACACTTCAGTCGAAAAGCTTGATAAACTATAGGTAGAGGAAACTGATTAAAACTCAACTGGGAACCATCTGCAAGATGGATAACTTAGAGCTGGCACAATCGAGTCACCATCTACAAAAAGGATAATATGACCCTATGATCCAATCACTTGTACATGTAATTACAGTCAGGCTCCGATGTTAAAGGCCAGGATATTGCAGCACAGAAAGGAACACATTATAAACAATTCTTAGACCTTCTGTCCGATTTCCTTAATCCCCGCTCAAATAAAATTGCTATTTGAGTAACATCAGTGACCTTCTCTAGCATACGATATGAGTTGCCCAGGCGCCAGGAAAGTTAATTGGCTTAACTAAAGTCTCTTTAATTCTATATCCAAGATGTCCTGGAAATCGAATGCAATCAATGAATGAGTCTGCAAGATCCCTAACAAGCTTAGAGCTAATACTATTTGCAGCTACTCAAGTGGTTTCTGTACTCACAGAGCCAGAAGCTGGAATGAGGGTTAGGACCCTGCATCTGAATGAAACTTTAACTCCATCCACTCCAAGCTGAACATAGAAGCCCTGTTTATGGCGCAGCTGGACCGTAGCTTTTCCTGGGGGAACGTGGAGAACCGTGGTGGGGTCATGCCCAAGAGTATGAACCTGTCCTCCGTCCTACTGAAAGGAAGACCTGAAAACTCAGTCTCCCCCATACAAAGGTGGGGGAGATTCTGTTCGTGGGGGAGATTCTGTTCCCAAATGCTGACATCAGAGGCTAAGAGAAAACAGCCCACGGCACCAGCATACTCCCTGCAAACATCCCCTTGCCTCACATGTGCCCAGAGGATCTGCAGGAGTTTACAGCAGGAGAGACCCCATTTTATCCACCAGAAAGAGTGTCAAAAAATGAAGGTGTTAGAGTAGAGCCACTAGTTTGCTGAGATGCAAACTAGAATCAGAGCCTTTGGGAGTTCAGTTGTCCCTCCGTGCAGAATCCAGGGATTTTCTGACCTACCTCACCAAGCCCAGCACAGAGCACTTCTCCCCAGCACATCTCAGCTCACACTGTTAGAATCCGACAGGAAAACAGAAACGTTCCATTACAGAAGCCACTAACTCAAATGCTTCCCGAGGCTAGACAGGTCGTACCAGGTAAGGGAACGAAGCCAGGCTGGACCTTTGGTAAAGAGCAGAGCTTCTGCCCCCATCCTTAAATGGGGGCTACTTTCCCACTGCTGCTGATCTTTGTGGGTGAGGGGCACCTTGTGAGTACCTGACCTTCCATTTGTTAAGAGGTGCCAGCAGTCTATGTCTTCATGTGAAATCTGCCACTGAGCCTGTTTCGCTGACCACTGTGGGACCCAGATACAAACGGTGTTCTCAACGTCTTCCTCATAGGTCTCCACAAGAAGGGACCGAGACTAAAGAACAAGGGCTCCCATGTCCCACAGGCGGAGATGTGCTGGGGGGGGGGGGTGGTTTCCCAGCAGCTGCCCCTAAGGCCTGCAGCAGGCACTGCCACGGTCTGTGCTGTAATGTGAGTGGGAGGTACCACGAGGGCAGCCACCAGCCCAGGCCAGTAAGGGACAGATGTCCACCTCCTGTCTTTCCAGCGTCCCAGCCAGTGCACACAGAGCCAGGGTCCTCCTCACCGTGGGGACCACCTGACGCTGGCTTCCCCGAGAGATAGCCTCCCTCCCCCAGAAGCACTGGGTTCGTCGGGCATTTGGGGTTGCTAGGCATGGAGATAAGGCCCTGAAGCTGAGGAATCTAGACAGGCAGAGAGGAGCCCACACATTACTCCCGAAATAGGGTTTTTTCCTGTGGTAGTTTGAAGAATCCTAGAGTCCTAGGGAATGTTAATCAAGGTTTCCGTCTCTCTTTCTCTCTCACACACACCCTCCTTCTCTCTCTCTCCCTCTCACATACACAATCATTACGCTACCACTATCTTTGCTCCAAAGATATATATAGGAAAAATATAAGTAAATTAGCCAAATACATCCACTTTATTCTTACTACCATGCTATGATGTGCCTTTAAGATGGGTATTTAGGATGGCTTGGGAGTGGGGGCTACTCTGGCATCTGGTGAGTCCCACTGATCCCTTCTCAGAATGTGACCTTTTTATTTTTTAAGATTTTTATTTATTTAATTGAGAGAGACAGAGAGAGGGAGAGAGAAAGGCGGAAGGAAGAGGCAGAGGGAGAAGGAGAAGCAGCTTCCCTGCTAAGCAGGGAGCCCAACATGGGACTCAATCCCTTGACCCTAGGATCATGACCTGAGCTCAAGGAAGACACTTAACTGACTGAGCCACCCGGGTGCCCCGGAATGATACCTTTACATGAAAAAAAGAAAACACACAGGAAAGAAACCAGTTACACCGAAATTCAGTTTTAGAATGCCTACAACATAAATGTGTGCTGAATGACGAGATCCAGCAGAGAGCTGCAGTCCTTCGCACCATATGGCCAAGGGGCTACGTGCATCGACAACGGTGCAATATGAAGACATCTGAGATTTCCGTCAATGACAGAGTGACCTGCACTACTGAAATAGTCACACATTTCGGTTAGAGGTTAGTAAGAATAAAAGATGTGTCTTTTTCCCACCTAAGTTTAGAGCCCCCAGTACTCTTTCCAAGGCATAGACACAGGTTTAGCACCCCCGAGCCACTCCTCAAGAACAGCTAGAGGTCCCAGAAAACGTCAGCCGACACGCGAACAGTGAAGGGTATCTCCCTGTCGACCGCTAGTCTCTGTCACATGGGCCATCTGGTCACTAGCACACATTCACAATTCAGTTTGAAAGTCCTCTGTATGAAACATATACATCAAACTGTGAACACTTCCTGCAATAATTAATTCTCCCAGATGGCCCTGCTTTCTGTGTAAGTGAAGATCATAGTTTATGAGTTTCTCTGGGTGCTCCATCGATAAGTGATGATTTCTCAAATGGATCAGGGAAGGGTAAACACTAAACTGGAAATAGTATTTATCTCAGGCCATGGTGTTAGAGAAGAATTGATAGGCACGATCATTTCCTTTCCTTTATATGACCGTGTTATTAGAATTCTTCACAAGACCATACATTCATGTATTATTTGTGTGATTAAAAATATATAAAGTGTCAAGTTCAAAGAAATTTAGTAATCACTGACATGAAAGTATAATAAATGCCTCATAACATGCAAAGAGAAATATGACTAACTCAGAAGGCTACACTGGAGACATGAATTAAACAACCCACTGAACAAGTCCAGACTTTCCACAGCTACCAGATGCCCATGTCAAAAAATGTTCCACCCATTGCCTACTATCACAGAATTCTGCTCCTCCAATAATGCTAAGTGAAGTGCGTTATGTTTATAACTAAAGCTATGTCCAAACCCAAATTAACAGACAGTGGTGGGGCCACGACAAACTTCCTAGACCATACCCAGGGTATGGTGGCAGAATGTGGGCTCAATTTTTCCAGTTTTCTACATTTGTTATGTGATGCTGCTTTTCAAATAGGAAGAAGCAACGTCTAAGAGGATGAAAAATTGAATGGTAAGGATGGATTCAAGTTCAGGAAGGCTGGTTCCAGAACGCAAGTTCTGACCTTCCCAAATTACTCTCCTCAGGGGAGACGAGGCTTTTTCTTATTACAGAAACAGAATGTTCTCACTCTAGGAAGAACTATCAGAAGGCAGATATAAGGAAACAGAAAACAACAACAAAAAGAAAAATCTTAATCTCTCTTCCCCAAAATACCATGGTTTACTCTGTGGTTTATATCCTGATGGATTTTTTTTAATGTAAAATTATAACTGTTTCTTTCTAATCACAGAGAGATCATTCTATAGATTTCTAATCATTCCGTCAGGAAGCTTTAGTACAGAACAGTTAGTCCTTTAGACCACCAAAATGAAGAAGGGAAATGTTCCTAGGTCTCACAATCCCAGGGCCCCCACTGGATTACAATGGGACCCTTGGGGTGGATATAGTCAAAATAATAAAATACGAGCCTCTTGCAAAAGAGGAGAGGTTCATTTAGAGAATGGTTCTCAGTGTTCCCCGGGAACATCTAGTAGCATCTGGAGATATTTTGGGTTTTCACAACCGAAAAGGGGGTTGGGGGAGGAAGTTGCTACTGGTATCCAATGGTACAGACTAGCTATGCTCCTGAACACCTTACAAAGCACAGGATAGGCCCCACAACAAATAATTATCCAGACAAATATGTCCACGTGCAGATGTTGCTAAGGCCTGGGTTAGAGAATTGTTTTCAATACTGAATGCATAGATCACAAATCCTAATGACCGCCAAGCCCAATCCCCTTCCACAAGGGGAACTTCTGTCCAATATATCTGGGCAAGAGGCCCCCGGACCTTTCCAAGGAGGCTCCTGCACCCTCACTACTGGGCGGTCTAAGCAACAGGAAACACTCAGCTTGAACTCTGCCTGCCCCTCTGTACTGCTGCCCTTAGAAACCCCATGGCATCAACTGGTCCTACAGACCGAGTCTCCTCCCGCCTTGACATGTGCTAAGAGAGACAGGCAAGCCACGTGGCCTAGGGGTAAGACCATGGACTGCCTGGGGAATCACAACTCCACCACTTCCTCTCCGTGGGCCCTTGGAGAAGATGTCACAGCTATCTTCTGCTTCAGTCTCTTGGCCTGAAAAATGGGGCTTAATCATGACAATGACCTCATGGGGCTGTTATGACCATGATGGGGTTTCTTTCTGTATGTGTGTAAAGCAGTGCTTGACCCTATCTGCTGCCTGTGTCACCTGTTTTTCCAGGGTAAATATACTCCCCATGATCCGTCAGGGAACAATGACTCCTCTTGCCACCCTGTTTGTCCCTGTTCCTCCAAACTTGCAGCCTGCACCTTCTGAGTATATCCCTCAGGACTGGTCTGATTGCTGTAGGGCCCACTGCAGCTCTGTCTTCTCTGCTTTACCCCGTCAGTACCTTCATGGCTCCTGGGACAGCACTAGCTCTCTCACCACATGTTATGGCCCCATGTGGGCACAGGGCCGGCCCACCAGAAAACAGGTAAGCTTCACAGGACCTCCAGAGACAGGTAAGCTATTAGCCCAAGGCTTCTTGGAGGGAACTGCCCTTAGACAGGCTTTTATGATGAGGGCCATGAATGGTAGAAAGAAGACCAGGAATGTCTGGATTCCTGGGGTAGAGAATCTCAAGTCACTCGTGTGGTTGACAGCGATGAGCTGGCTTTCCACCCCACGTCAACCACCTACCCAATCATATTAGCAGCTAACAACAGCTGAGCATGTCCTCTGAGTGACGTAGGCATTGTGATGTAGCATTAGGCTACTACTGACCTTCTGACGTAATGTCCGAAGGAGGAGCGCCTGTTCCCAAACTGTGGTTGACCATGGATAAGTGATACCACAGAACGTGAAGTTGTGTATGGGGGCAGGGGGTACTGTAATATGTAGCAATTTCTTATAAAAATATTATATCTGTATAATAGCTGCACCGATGACTAGGTCTGTAATTACAACCTGTAGTTTTAAACTATGTCTTCTTTTCCCCTTTCCTATCTCTAAACATAAATAATTACAGCTTACTTTAAAGAGACCAATTCACCCAATGGACCATCAAAAATAAGAACTGGTAACAATAATGGGATTGGTAGTACTGGTGCCCAGTAAGCAGCATAGTCCAAAGCCAAATATGCAGTCTTCCATTAGCAGAAAGAGGGGGAAAGAAGCATGAATAAAGAACAATGGAGGGCCTTGGAATAAAGTCAGGGGCTGGTGCACACAGTCACTTTTGCCTTCTAACAACCTCCAAACAACCTGCACTCCCCTCTGTCTGCAGCACAGCCTATATCCTGAAGGCAAAGAAGCAATAGATCATCAGAAAATCAATAATCCTTTGTGAATTAATGAGTCAAGCAATCCAACCCAGCATTCTGTGGAAGGGTCAGAGATGGAAAGGCACGCAAGGGCCATTTCAGAGAACGGGCCACGTGGTAGAGATTGCCGATGGCATCTCCCATATCAAGTCCATCACCTGGTGACAGGTCATCACATCCTATAAAACCTCCATCACGTGAACTGCCATGTTCTGCTGTCAACAAGCAAGATGGGTCTCAGGACGCTCCTCTGAAACCCACAGAAATGCTTCCATGGAATTCAGGGGCAGTGCAGGGAGAAATGAACAAAAATCTAATACAAAGCCCTTAGTAAAAGAACTGCCTCTGTTAAAAATATGATTTAAGTTTCTGCTTCCAAGTTATTCTCAGTAAGTTTTAAACTAACTCCTTCAATGAGAGGGGGAATCCTCTGAATTACTAAAGGAGGAAAAAAAAAAAAAAAAAAACCAAGAAAACCAACCTATCTGAAACAAGTACCGAGACAAAGAGAGTCCAGCATCCTTTTGATAGACTCTACACCACTCTGTGCTCATCAGCCATAAGATTTTCACCATAGGGAAAGCTTCCCTGGGTAAAAATCAGCAACAAAACAGTTACAGGTTTCAATTACCAAATATTTACCTTCCAAATAAATCTTGTGTCTTCTAACCCTTACAAAAAATCGATTTGTTAATTCACTTCTATTTCATTGTATAATGTCTCCTTGGTTAATCCTCTTTCCCTGGGGGACTCTTTTCAAATCTTGTCACTTATCCTTTACTGAAAAAGTTCTCTTTTCTGAATTCAAGGTGAATTGTGCTTAATAAACGAGCCCTGAATTTATCTGCCTTTTCCTGTATTCATATCCATTCTGTGGCCTCACTCATTAATTGAATGCTTTTTGAGCTGTCCCACTGTCTTGTCATTGCCATGCGTCCTTAAACCCATTCACCTTTTATTAAAAATGGTGGTGGGCTACATAAGGTTAACCACAAAAAAGGAAAGCAAAAGGAAAAAACTGGAATATCAACCAAAAACAGGACATGAAAATGAGCTCTGAAAACAGGATGTACACGTTAGTTGAAGAAGCACCCATCGTCAGGTACTCACATGGGCAAACACTCTCCTTGTAAATGGAATGAATGTAGGGTAGCTCTCCATGACCCCAGATGAGGAGAGCCAGTGCATGGCCCCCTTCCCCACCTTTATTTTGTTTCAGATATTATGTTTCAGATATAAAGCACTGACTTAAAAAAAATAGGAAACCACATATCTGAAGGTCAAGAAGCATGAATTTCACGATTCTTATTACAAACCAAGTTTTCTCAACAGACTAGTGAGGTATCCAAAGCTACATGTCACAAACAAAGACTCAAAGACTTGCAGAGACTACTAATCAGCACAAGTTTCTTCCCACAAGTGACAGAGTCTGGATCCAGACCCTGATGGAGGACTCCAAAGCCCACCCATACTCTTTTTTTCTTATTCCCAGGGAATCAAAGCACTTCTGCAGTGTTCAAAACTTATTTCCCATGACCCAGACATATGCCCTGTGTGAGTGCTAGAAAGGATCCAGGGAATGGTAAATATCAAACTGAGAAAAGTATTGTCAGGTCCCATGATCTTGCCAACACTAGCTTTGTACAGTCAATTTTTTTCTTTAAGAGGTGCTCTCCCTCCTCTATTTGCCCTTATCCCATCCTCTCCCACCTAATTCCCACTCCTCAGTCAACACCCTGACCAGAGGTCACTTGACCTATAGCAAGTCCCCTCACCCCCCAGGAACAGACTTTGGTCTCCCTCACTGGTATTTATAGTTTGACTTACTGGTCCATCTTCCCAATGAAAGCAAGATATCACATGAATTTTAATACGCACATGAATCTCCCACAGGGTTTGATTAGAATGAGGCTTCTAATTCAGATCGAGGGTAGGGCTAGACATTCTGCATTTCTAATAAGTCCCCAGGCAATGCTGATGCTATTAGTCTGCAGACCCCAATCTGAGTTCTAAATAAAAGAGACTGTCCATTTCATCTCCCTATTTGCCATGGATGGAACTGTGGGAAAGGGGCTGAGAGGGGAATCTCGCTGAGGGAATAAAGAGGAATGCCTGCCTATATAGATCAGGAACACTTTTTAGTGGTACTGCCATTGTCCAGATTAAAAAAAAAAAAATTCTACATTAATATGCAAAGTACCCTGATTTAAGGAGATACAACTTAGAATCAAGGTCCCAGTCTAACTTCAAAGTTACTTCCTAGCATATTCAATGGACTCAAAATACGACAGCATCTTCGGCATCTCGGGGAGTTCAGAAGTTAAAAACAACAGGTGAGAAAACACAACAGTCTAGGGGAAAATAAACGAGGTTGACAGCGTTCTCTGTAATTTGCGGCTCCAACATGCCAACTCCCTTCCCCTCACTGCCGACAGGGTGATGAAATAGCAATTTGCATCTGTCCTAAAGACTGGGCTAGGACTCTCGCAGAGGCTAATAATAATAGCAATAATAACAAAGCAGCAGCAGCAGGCCTGAGCTTAACTGCCCCACGTGCCTTCTAAGCACGTCCCATAAGAAGTCAGTAGTTTAATCCCAGAATAACCCTGTGAAGTGGCTACTCTTATCACCACATTTTCCCTGGGGCTACCAGAAATGCCAAGGTCATGGAGCTGGGTCAGAGCAGGGCAGGATTTGAACCCAGGCTGTCCAACTCCTAAAGCGATCATCTCTGAGATCCGCTCTCAAGGTCGTTTCAAAGCAGAGTGAAGGAAAAAAGATGACCCTTGGGACAAATTCTGAGACTTGGACCACAAGCTCTAGATAGGAAGCAGGGGAGGTATTCCCTGGCATGTGCACAAAGGTCCCCCAACCTCAAAAAAAAAATGCTGCACCGAGCCCAGACACAAGCCCAGCTCTGCTGGAGTCAGCCTGATCGCCGGGGTGTCCACTGAGCTCCCGGTTTACAGGTTTACTCCTTTGCCCCTCACTGTGTGTGAAAAGCACTCCTGTCCTTTTCCCCCACAATGCAATTTGTCTCTCCCTCACTTGGCTTTTTAGTTAAAAACAAGAGAGACGAAGCTTGAAACCTAATTAAGGAAATGGCCCATGTACAAAGAAAACAGCCAGGGATCATTATTCAAATGGCAGCCTCTCTTTTTATTTTTGAGGGAAAGCTAATGACTGCTCTGCAGCCCAGTGGCCTCTACATCATATCATGTACACATCCTGTTATTAGAGAATAATGCCAGCAATTGGAAAACACGGTGAATAAAAGCATGCAGATCCCTGTTCTCCCTTAAATGCTGTTTTGATGATTTAAAATAAAGACAAATGTTATCCTGGGAAATGTAGAACGCCCTGTGGCCAAATGCATCCATCTTATGTTAGTAGGACTCCCTCTCCAATAGACCTGAGTCGGTGCAACCAGGGGCTGAGGGCAAGAAAAAGAGAAAGCAACAAAACAGACTGTACCTTCCTGAGAAACTGCTGAGAAAGAAGGGGAGGGAAAGGAAGGAAACCAAAGCAATCTTCTGGAAAAGGTTCAGCTGACCTTCCCCCTGGCTTTTGCTGAGATGTGTTTACTTTAAACCATTCCAACCAAGCCAAGGCCCATTCTCACCCATGTCTCTGCCTTGGTGCCTCAAGGACCTCCCGAAGTTCCTCCCAGCCTTGCCATGTCCGGTCCCCCCACCTTCGGGCCCCTGGAATGTGCACCTGAAAACACACCCTCCCTCCGAGGCTGCACAGAGGCAGCCTGGGAAACGTCCTCCACTTGAACCCCGCCAACCTCTCCCTCATCCATCATCACACCATCTTGTACCGGTGCTCCAGCCACAATGAACCCCTTCCTCTTCTTCCAAAGCCTAGGAATTCCTTGAACCTGGGGATGGAAGCCCTACAGAGCTCCCTACAACTGGAATGTTCATGCACCACACTCCCCCTTATCACCTAGCTGTCGCCTACGAGTCAGGTCTACCCTGGGGCACCACTCCCTCCACACAAGGATCCTTGCACCCAAACTAGATGAAGCCTTCCCTGTGACCGTGCGCCCTTGGGGACCCTGACGCATCCAACTCATCACAGTCCTCACCACCCTTGCAGGGTCTGGGGCCATTATGAATAGTAAATAATAATAAAGCTGCTATGACCACTCAGCTACACATATTTATGTGAATGTAAGTAATGGTTTCTCTTGAGGAACTTCCTAGGAGTAGAATTGCTAGGTCATAAGGCAGGAGTATGCCTGACTTGGAAGAAACTGCCACACTGTCTTCCAAAGTGATCACAGCCTTTCACAGTGCCAAGAGCAATGTGTGTTAGTGCCATTTGCTCTGCATGCTTGCCAACGCTTGTGTTATCAGGGTTTGTTTTTTTAAATATTTTTTTTATTTATTTATTTATTTATTTATTTATTTATTTATTTATTTATTTGAAAGAGAGAATAGGGGGGCAGAGGGAAGAAGAGAGAGAGAGAGAAGCAGACTCCGCATTGAGCAGGAAGCCTAATGAAGGGCTTGACCCCAGGACCCTGAGATCATGCCTGAGTCAAAGGCAGACTCTCAATCAACTGAGTTACCCAGGTGCCCCAAGGTTTGCTGTTTTGGCTTTGGGGAGAGAGGGAGAGAATATCAGCCCTTCTCATAGGTGTAGAGTAATAGCTCTCTATGTTATTAACTTGCATTTCTCCAAGGACTAATGATGTTAAGCACTTCTTCATATGCTTATTTGCCATCTATATAGCCTCTCTGGTGAAATCTGTTCAAATCTTGCCTAATATTACTAGGTTTTGTTTTCTTTTTCTCATTCTTGAGTTTTGAGAGTTCTTTGTATATTCTAAATACAAGTCTTCTGTCATACACATGAATTGCAAATATTTTCTCCCAATCTGTGGTTTGTCTCTTCACTTTCTTAATGAGAACTTTCACAGAGAAAAAGTTTTGAATTTTGATGAATTCCGATTTCTTTCTTTCTTTCTTTCTTTTTTTTTGGATGTTTCGATGTCATGTGTGAACACCTTTGTGCCTAATGCACAGTTACAAAGATTTCCTTCTCACCTAGATGTCCATTAACATATGAATGGATGAAGAAGATGTGGTGTGTGTATGCGCACACACACACAGACACACACAATGGAATACTATGCAGCCATCAAAAAGAATGAAATCCTTCCATTTGCAACAACATGGATGGAACTGGAGGGTATTATGCTGAACAAAATAAGTCAATCAGAGAAAGACAATTATCATATCATCTCTCTGATATGAGGAATTTGAGAGGCAGGGAGAGGGGTCATGGAGGGTAGGGAGGGAAAAAAAGAAACAAGATGGGACTGGGGAGGTAGACAAACCGTAAGAGACTCTTAATCTCAGGAAACAAACTGAGGGTTGCTGGATGGGGGAGGAGGGATAGGGTATCTTGGTGATGGGAAAAAAATACAAAAAAAACCCCACAAACAACAAAGATTTCCTCCTCTGTTTTCTTCTGCAAGTTTTATAATTTTACACTTTACACTTAGATGCATGATCCATTTTTATTTAATTTTTGTAAAAGATGTGAAGGTTGAGGTTCATTTATTTTACATATGGATATCTGATTATTCCAAGCCTCATTCATTACAAACTAATGCACTGAGTGCATTACAAAATTTAATGTTAGCACATTAACAGTTCATTTTTTGTTAGAAAATAGAATTAACAACAAAAATTATTGTAATTACTGATAAATGAACCATATTAATAAAGTGAGAGAATTTGGGATAAAAATTTGTCTTCAAAAACTCAAGATTCCTTTCATACCTTAAAGGGGGATTTTATAGCTTATTCTTTGTGTGTGTGTGTGTGTGTAGTAAAACAATCATAATATAAAATTTATCACTTTAGCCACTTTTTCTTTTTTAGAGAAGGAGAAGGGTGTGAGGGGCTGGGCAGAGGGAGAGAGAGCACCTCTCTCAGGCTCCACAGCCTGTGTGGAGTCCGACTCAGGGCCCTATTTCACAGTCCTGAGATCATGACCTGAGCCAGAATCAAGAGTCGGATGCCCAATCAACTGAGACACTCAGGAGCCCTTCCTTTTAGCCTTTTTGAAGTGTACCATTCAGGGGCAGTAAGCACATTCAAAATGTTCTATGACCATCCTCCAGAACTGTCCATCTCCAGAACTTTATCATCCCAAACTGAAACTCCGTACCCATTAAACCATAAAGCCCCACTCCCACCTCCCCCATTCCCCGAGAAACTCTACTCCACTTTCAATTTCTATGAATTTGCTTTTACCAGGTACTTCATGTAAGTAAAAACATGCAGTATTTGCCCTTCTGTATCTGGCTTATTTGACTCAGCGTAATGTTCTCAAGCTTCAGCCATGTTGCAGCAGGTGTCAAAACGTCATTCGTTTTTAAGGTTAAATACTATTTATTCCATTGCATGTATTTGCCACATTTTATCCATTCATCTGCTGATGAACATTTGGGTCATTTCTACCTTTTGGCAATTGTGAGTAATCCTTTTATGAACATTGGTATACAAATACCTATTTGAGTCCCTTCTTCCATTTCTTTCTTTTTTTTTTTTAATTTTACTTATTTGACAGAGAGAAACACAGCTAGAGAGGGAACACAAGCAGGGAGAATGAGAGAGGGAGAAGCAGGCTTCCCGCCGAGCAGGGAGCCCGATGTGGGATGATCCCGGGTCTCCAGGATCATGACCTGAGCCGAAGGCAGTCGCCCAACCGACTGAGCCACCCAGGCGCCCCCCTTCTTCCATTTCTTTTGGGTATTTACCTAAGAGTGGAATCAATGGTAATTATATGCTTAACTTTTTTTTTTTAAGATTTATTTATTTATTTATTTATTTATTTATTTATTTATTTATCTGACAGAGAGAGGTCACAAGTAGGCAGAAAGGCAGGCAGAAAGAGGGGAGGAAGCAGGCTCCCTGCTGAGCAGAGAGCCCGATCCGGGCCTCGATCTTAGGACCCTGAGATCATGACCTGAGCCGAAGGCAGAGGCTTTAACCCACTGAGCCACCCAGGCGCCCTAGACTTAACTTTTTGAGGAAACACCACACTGTTTCCCATAACAGTGGCACCATTTTACATTCCCACCAGCAATGTATGAGCATTTTGATAACTTTATACCCTAACCAACACTTATTATCTGACATTTTGGTTATAGCAATCCTCATGGGTGTGAAGTTGTATCTCCTTATGCTTTTGATTTAGGTTTTTCTGATGACTAAAGATTTTGAGCATCATTTCATGTAATATTTTCATGTATTTATTTGCCATTTTGTCTATCTTCTTTGGAGAAACATCTATACAGATCCTTTGTCCATTTTAATTGGGTTATTTGTCTTTACCTTATTGAGTTATAAGAGTTTTTATATATTCTAGATATAAGTCCTTTATAAAATACATGATTGGCAAATATATACTCTCATTCTATGGGCTGTTTCTTCAGTTTCTTGATGATGTTCTTTGAAGTACAAAAGGTTTTAATTATAATGTAGTCCAATTTATCTATTTTTTATTTTGTTCTTCATACTAAGAACCCATTGAGGAATCTGAGGTTATGAATATTTAGCCCTATGTTTTCTTCTAAGAGGGTTATGGTTTTAGCTCTTACATTTAGGTATTTGATCCACTTTGAGTCAGGTTTATATATCTGGTGTGAGGCAAGGTTCTAACTCCATTCTTCTGAGTGTGGGTATCCAGCTGTCCCAGCACACTTTGTTGAAAAGACTATTTTTCCTCCATTGAAACATCATGGTAGCCTTGCTAGAAGTCGATTGCCCATATATATGAGGGTTGTTTCTCTGGCCTCTGTAATAAACTAATTTTTAAATAATTTTTGGTCAATCATCACTCTCTTTTATTATCTGCATGCCTATCTCCCTTCCTGGATTGTGTTATATTCTATAATTTCTAGTCCAGCAGCCTGTACATAACATGGATTCATTCAATAGTTGAGTAAGCTCTTTTCCTAGACATTATGATGAATCTGTCCAACAAACTGCTTGGAGTTAACCATTTCCACCAAGCATCCTCTGCTCCAAGGACAGATCATAATTTAGGTTCTAGGAAATGTCAGACACCTACCAACAAGCTGCATCACGTAAATAGGATACACTATAAATAAAAGTTACAGGAAGCCAACTGCTCCAGCCTGATTCTGTGTAATATTTACCCCTTAAAAAAAAAAAAGAAACGGTTACAGATTCATTGAAGTGTTCTTAACATACAATGTTATATTAGTTTCAGGTATACAACTTAGTGATTTGACAAGTCTATACCTTAGAAATAAAAAAGATTACAGATTCAGCACATTTAGTGACATAAAATATCACTGGCTAAAATGACAGGAGGCTCTGACGAACTGTGCTTTGAGCTTTCAGGAATAAGAACAGAAGCCAAAGGAAAAAAGATGTGTTTCAATTCACACAGTGTTTACAGACGGGCATGCCACTTTCTCTGTCTAAGGTAGAAGATATCAATCACACCTACTGCTTTTTAAAAACTTGTGTACAGATGGTGGGGGCAATTAATTTTTTGTCTTTATTAAATAACAAATACAAGTTCGTGGCAGGAAAAGTAGGAAATTAACATAAGCAAAAATATTAATAAGAACATTCATAACCCACATGCTACTTATAAACAACATTTTATATTGTGGTACACAGCCTGCCAGAACATTTTCTGTCCTCACCTGTATGTACTTACTTATTTTATTCACATACTATTTTATTTCCTACATCTTGCACAAATCAAGACCATCACTAACATCAACGATATTCCACACCATCTTTGTTCTTGCTGCACAGCATTCCAGGACATTGAAAGGCCATTATTTATTTAATCAATCCCTTATCTGGAAACATCCTTTACTCTTGTAAACAATACTGCAATGAACAACCTCTTCTGATTCTGACTTTGGAAAAATTACTGAGAAAGGCAATTTGGTGACTGTTTTCATTAAGATGCTCTAGTGCTGAAGGAGCTTTCTTCCAACCAAACTTGTTTTTTTTTTAAGATTTTATTTATTTATTTGACAGAGAGAGAGAGAGAGATCACAGGTAGGTAGAGAGGCAGGCAGAGATAGGGGGAAGCAGGGGTCCCGCTGAGCAGAGAGCCAGATGTGGGGCTCATTGATCCCAGGACCTGAGATCATGACCTGGGCCAAAGAGGCTTAACCAACTGAGCCACCCAGGCACCCCAACCAAATTTATTTTTTATGCTTTAGGTTCACACTGAAGTTGTTTATCAAGACAGGGATGTTACTGCTCAGAGTATGTTAGATTTTAATAAAATGTATTCCTTAAACAGACTTATTCTGAAAAACTTCTAGGCTTACAGAAAAGTTGTCCAGGAAGTGGAGTCCCCACATACCCTTTACCCAACTTCCTCTAATGTAACATTGTATCAATCTGTGTCACATTTGTCAAAACTAATGGGGCACCTGAGTGGCTGAGTCATTAAGCGTCTGCCTTCAGCTCAGGTCATGATCCTGGAGTCCCGGGATCAAGCCCCACATCAGGCTTCTGCTCAGCAGGAAGCCTGCTTCTCCCTCTCTCACTCCCCCTGCTCATTCCCTCTCTCACTGTGTTTCTCTCTCTCAAATAGATAAATAAAATCTTTAAAAAAAATTTAAAAATTAACATTGGTATAAAACTTAAGCTTTTAATGATTTAAAAGGAAAAAAAGAAGAGTTGTTTTCATATGGCAGATATCTATGTACGTTCCTATCTCAGAGCAGTAGTGAAGAAATCAGTAGTGTCTCCCCCTGAAGATATAGCTACACACACAAACCCCTCTGGTGTCGGAAAATCAAGAACAACGCTGTCATGATCAGCTTCCACAATGTACAAAGGAAGTATGGTTCACCAGTGACTTAGCCCAGCTCGTGGAACTGTGCACATGCGCACTTGCTTTCTGACAACACTGATTAAACCCCATCTTCAGAACATCGCTCTGGATAGTGAAAGCCAGGTACATACAGTAAGCCACGAAAGCCATTTCTTTCCCTTGCCCTGAACACTTCTTAAAAACACTTTACCTGCTCATACAGTTCATAAATGTCTAAACTCAAGACATCCGCGAAGAGTCTTGTTCTCATGTTTAATATTTTAGATACAACTACTTTGAAACCCAACCTTCACATTATATCCTGTGACCATAAACACCACCTTGCATGGTGAGTTACCTTAAAGTTACCTTCCACTAACTCATCAGAGGAAGGATGCAACCCAGGACATGGGAAAGACTTACCCCAGAACAGCCGACAGCTGGTACTCCTGCCTGGATGAACACCCAGAACCTGAGACAGCTGAACTGGCATCTTTTCCACTACCTGACCCCGCCTTTCCTATTAATTCTCTTTGGACAAGATTTCTTCTCACTGAAATTCTGCAATCTGCATCCTATAATTATAATCACGTTTCCAAGACCTGCTTGCTCATAGTGTAAATCAATCCCTTTCCTTTTTTAAGGTAAAAATTACTCCTGTGTCCTATAAAACTACATCCTTCAGCACACAACTGCCTCATTGCAAGGTAAATTTGCCTTCAGAAATAATGACCTATTTTTCACATACATGGCTCCGTGTTTGATAACAGACTTTAATCTAGATGCACAAACAATGGTATGATGTGGCTTGTGATTCAGCTAATAATGACTGCTTTCAACTGCAAAGAAGCCAAAACAAAGTCTGTGCTCATCTTAGTGGGCTAATTCCCAGGGAAAGAGATAGCTCTTATCCCCACCCCTGGCAAGCTTGCGGTTTGTGCTATGTTTACATATTTCTTTGTTTAGCGTATTTCCATTTGTTACACTGTAGCTCAGAGATCAGCGGCTCAGCACACAGACCAGTGGCTTCAGAACTGGGAGGACAGTATGTCCCTCGGCACAGTCACTTCTTTTCCAAGATCTCTCTCGAGATCTAGAAATGCACGTGGTATTAGCATGAAGACCCCTAAGCTCCCGTTCCTCAGCCCCTCACACGCATGTGACCACTTTCCATGAGGGTGCGTGTGCCCCAGCACCATGCACGTAGCACCCCTTTGTCTCTATGCTGACACATCTGTTCTTCATACCTAATGGTCTGTTACTTCACTAATGACTACTGTCCACAAGGGCTATTAGCATGTCAACCTCGTCTTACAAGACAGCATAAAGAGCTTCTATTTACTCAGTTCCAATGTCCCATTCTCCATATCTGATATAGTTTGTTTATTAAAAACTTAATAAATGTTCACTGAAAAAAATTACAGATAATCAAAATAGGAAATCCAGTGATAATTCTACCAACCCTCCCCCTGTCCCACCACCAAAAAAATAATATTTGGGTGGGCCCTTCATTTTTCTCTCTGTGTTGAATATATATTTTAACCAACCGGAACTGTACCACATATGCCACATTATAAAGTATTTTTACATATTATGTGATGAAAAACTTTCTATGTCAAAAAATACATGTGTTGTTATCATTGCTTTTGTTAGTCATACCTCAATTTACGGAGACCACCTATGGAATAAGCCCTTTCTGTTTAATATTATAAATGCTGAGAGAGACACACCGAGAGCAATACACATTTTTCTTTTTTTTTAAGATTTATTTGTTTGTTTGAGGGGGAGGGGCAGAGGGAAAGGGAGAGAGAGTCTTAAACAGACTCCAAGCTGAGCATGGAGACTGATGTAAGACTTGGTCTCACAACCCTGAGATCATGACCTCAGCTGAAACCAAGAGCTGGATACTTACCCAACTACACCACCAAGGCGCTGCATGGATGGTTTTCTTTAATGCATGGAAGCAGGCCTCCACCCTGTGAAATCTGGCGAGCCATGCTGGGTCCAGATAACATGGTAGATGCCTCCTGTCAGATGGTCACATAAGACCCACTGGAACTTCACATCCTTCAGAGGCAAATGTCTATTCCTAACTTCCAGGAAACTCTATTGATTCCGACCTGCCTCACTTCCTGATATGTTGCACTAACACAGCACTTATGCTCCTCATTTAAGGCTTTAATTCCTTACAACAAATACATCTATTCCCAGCAAGAATCTGCAGAGAAGGGAAAACACCAACAACACACAACCACATCAACTAGACATTCCGTGTGTTCTCTGAGGTGTGCAAGTTCCATGTGACTGTCAGGAACTCACACCTGAGTGCGCAGTAGTTTAAGGAGTGAAGAATTACCTCATTACAGAGTTGCCAGGTGTGAGTGAGTTCTGAGGTCTAAGGTCTGGGGTCTGGGGTCCACCTCCCATCCTGGCCATTCCCTCCCCCTACGGTCCTTCATGACACAAAGGGGAAAAAGAGTAGGTTTACCAGAACTCCCTACACATCAGCCACCTGGTCTTTCTAACACAGTTAAGTACCATGTGCTTTTTGGCTACTTGGATGCATAATGGGAGAGTTTTAAAAGTCACAAAATAGATAAGAATCTACACAAAAATAGTGATGGCCTTCCTGCTTCAGGAATCATGAAACATTCCCACTAGCTCAAAACCAGGGACAGGGGGTACTGAACTTGATGCTGTTTATTCTACATTGCTCTTCCCACACCTGATTGAGATTTGTGAATTATTGGCACATGCGGTTCCACTTCCCACCCTCCCTTGTGTGCTCCTTCCTCCTCTCAACTCCAAGATCTTCAGGAGCCACAGCCTCATCCAGCACCCATTCACACGCATCTCAGTGTGCTGGTCACGAGAATGGAGGCCAGAGGCGGAGAACAGAACGAGACAGCCATGATGCGCATCGTCTGGAAGTTCACAGCCTCCTAAAGGAGGAAGGCAATACATCAGTGTGCTCAACAGCATGATACGGGAAGCTGGGGATGCGCAGACAATTTCCGGGACTGGCAGCCATTCTGGCCTCAAGAGTCATGGAAGGCTATCCAGAGGAAGGATGCCAACGCTAACACCTGAAGAATGAGCAGCACTGAGGGAAGAAGGAAGATGGAATGAGGAGACCAAGCAGCTGGCTCGGCAATGCAAAGGCAAACCAAACAGGCAGAAGACTGAGGGGCACATGAGAGAAAGCAGGCTGGGAGGGCTATTCTCTCTGAGCTTGGGGGGGACCCTGTCAGCAAGAGGCTTTGAGGCAGGCAAGGCCCAGTCCAGGACTGCAATCAGGTCTTATCTCCTCTCAGAGGCCTGCCGTGACTACCTCCCTCTTTGCTCTCTTAGTACAGTTGCTTAGGGGGTTCAAAGCACCTCAGGCTTCCTATTTCCCCACTTACTTGTGTCCCCTCCACTAGCTCAGAACGTTCACAAACAAGAGTTATTTGTGTGTTTCTCCCCCCTGCACACCAGCACCACAGCTGAGCTCCAAGAGGCACAGGTGAGCAACGGGTATGTATTAAATGAACAAACAAGTCATGTTTGCTAGTTTCGCATATTGCTAGTTGTAGTAAAAAAATCACTGCTGAAAGGCTCTGCAGGTAGAGCTAACCTCCAGTTGCCTCAATGACTGAAAACTGGGTATGAAATATAATTTCAGGAAGCTCTGTTTCAGGCGGCACCAAAACCGAACACTAAACAAATGGGGCCTCATCACGTCTCCTGCTCCACTGAGTAGCTGAGACAGCTGCATGAAACACTAGCACCGAGCCTCAGTCCCCCGTCTGAAGACACCAGCACAAGACTCTATGGCTCGAAAGAGTTTCCATTATCAGGACTCACCCAGAGTTCTGCTCACGCTTATGGGTGTAGTGTTGCTCACGCCACATAGTGCTCTCAGCAGCAAAGACAGCACGATGGAGAGGGAAAGTGCTAGAAAATCAAATCTCCTCCGAAAGCCCCACTTGCAAAGTGCAAGCTACGTGTAGTCTCGACCCGGTCAAGGTCATCTCTGGGCAGGGCACCTCAACCAGACAGACCGAGAGCAACAGAGCTTGCCAAGATTCCATAGTTAATAAAGCCACTGTCCCTGGGGAGATTACTTAGCTCTTCTTGTGGATGCATAATCACAGGGCCACAGGACCTGTCTGGTCCCCCCTCAAGCACACACAGAGAAAGTCAGGCCTAACTGCCTGCAGCCAGGGCTAAGAGGTGCTCCGGAAATCACTTGTGATGTTTCAATTCCTTAGTCAGAATCCACACCTCACCCTTGCCTTGGACTTGTGCATTCCACCCATGTAGCTGGAAATTAAATGAGTCATCAAAGTGGCACAGCCAATGTCTTCATCGCCAGAGCCTCACGGGGGAGGGGCAAAGCTTTGGGGAAGGAGGAAACAAGGCCATTTATAGCAGTGCATCAGATTATCTTCACAGAACCTATGTACATTAACAAATTCTAATTTGATTCTGTCTGGGCTGTCAACACCAGTGTGTTTTAAAGAGGCAAAAAAAAAAGGGGGGGGGGTGCGCGCCTGGGTGGCTCAGTTGGTTAAGCCACTGCCTTCAGCTCAGGTCATGATCCTGGGGTCCCCAGATCGAGTCCCATGTTGGGCTCCCAGCTCCATGGGGAGTCTGCTTCTCCCTCTGACCTTCTCTCCTCACTTCTCTCGTCTCATGCTCTCTCTCACTCAATCTCTGTCTCTCAAATAAATAAAAATCTTTAAAAAAAAAAAAAAGAGGTAAAAAAAAGTGCAGGTTTTTGTAGATGGCAGTGGCACAGTCCTGTGAGGTGGCTTTGTGCTGGGGCATGATGAGAAGGACAGGGCAGCGCTGGAAGCTTCCTGGGGGTCTCTGTCTTCAAGCCCCACATCCAAGCCATGGAGCAGCATCCAAGCAGTATAGCCTCCAGGAAAGAACCCTGACCCAAATTTGAGAACTGGGGCTGTCCAGAAATGGGCGGCAGGACAGATTTGGGCCTCAGGGCATGGTAGGTCAACCCTGGTCTCCATAAATAATCACGGTGCGGGGTCGTGAGTGAACAAATCCAATCCAAGCATGCCTCCTGATGGCCTAGCTCTAGCCTCGAGATGAGCTTGCAGACACAACAGTCAGGCAGCCAGAAAACACACAATTTGAATCTTTACCTCAATGTGACAGAAATACTTGGGCAATGCCTTCCGCATGGCCTCATGCTTGCTCTCTCTCTCTCACGCAAGCACTGCGGCTCTGTTCCCAGCCCGGTCTGCTTTCCTGGCTGCAGAACACCAAACTCCCTGCTCCACGATCGGGCGATTCCCTTATTCACTGTGCCCCCTTTCATTTTCTGAGCAAACTGCTCTCCTTCTTCTCTCACGTCAGCCTCATACTTGCAATGGGAAGCCCACTGGCCATTCCACCGTGCAGCAAGAGGTCAAGCAAGGACCCCTTAATCAGGGGTGGTAGAAGGTGTGCACATGGGAAGAAAAGAGGGTAAAAGGTATACAGAGGCAGCTGACCCATTCTTTCAGGTGGGCGTTCTTAACCAAGTGTTCAGGATGTTTAAGACAGAGTCATATCTTGATTTTTAATTATGTCTCACTGAAATTTACCATTCCCTTGATTTTTTAATATAAAAAAACAAGTCATAGTAGAAGAACCTGAGACTTCATCACCAATAGAAATTACTTTCCTACCACATTTACTAGCATCATCATGTTGAAAATAAACTTGCTACTGGATCTTGCTATCTAGGATGTTCCTAAACAAGCACACAAATTACTATATCATATATCGAGGAGATTATATTTTGATAACTGTATTTCATTATAGTTGGCCTTTCTTGTAATTCTATTCATTTTATTTTATGAACTTGAAAATGTATTTTTGTAAGAAAGACTAAGTGTCAGACTGTTCAAGCGATCAATGGCTGAAAGAAGTTAACACCTCCCACCTGGGAGAGGGGTGCACGGGCTGAGCCTCGAAAGCCTGAGGAGCATTTCCCAGGAAGGCACAGAGGTAGGGCACGGCGGAGACCACTAAGAAGAAGGCGTATGTTCTGAGTCCAAAGGCTGAAGATTCCGAGTGCCTGCTTCCCATGCGAGATGCATTTTCTGACTACCCTGGGGAGGGCAGAGATTTGAACACCATCAGGTAGGCTCTGCCCAAGATGCCAGGGTCCAGTGTGGAAGAGACAGCAGCCATAAATAACCTTGTCTACTGTGGGCAGGGGGGTCCCCCAATCCTGCTTTCTGGCATTAGTGCCTTTGTGAGTTCTCCTCCCGGGAATGTGGCTAGACATGGTGACTACTTTCTAATGAACACATTAGATGTGTATGAAAAAAGTAATGTGATGCACTTACAAACGGGCCCTGGATCCTCTCTGGCTTGCCTCTCGTGCTCTCCCACATGCTCCGTCAGATGGAAGCCAGCCACCCTGTCACGAGCTGCTCCACAGAGAGGCTTACAGGAGAAACCCTGAGGAAAGCCCCCAGCCAACCAGCAAGGAACTGAGCCCTTCAGCCCTGCAACCATGCAAGTGAGCTCAGAAGCAGACCCTCCCCAGTCGAGCCTTCAGAGCAGACCACAGCCAACTGATAATTTGATTGTAGCCCGGAAGAGATTCAGAGGGCTCGGGCTCTGCTCTGACTCCTGACTTACAGATACTGTGGGATAACAATTTTTTTGTTGTCTAAGCTACTGTATTTTAGAGTCATCTGCTATACACTGAGCCAGAGCACACAGTGATGAGCAAACACAAACCAAACTTCTAGAGATGCTGAGGAAGATGTCGTCTCTCTTAGCTGGGGAGACTGTACACAAAGGAACCTGAAAATATCTGCATCTGACATGGACTTCAAAATCAAGGGTATCCCTCAGATGAATTTATCAGAAAGTTTTAGAAAGAAAGAAAGGAAGAAAGAGAGAGAGGAACGGGGCTCCTGGGTGGTTCATTTGGTTAAGCAACTGCCTTCAGCTCAGGTCATGATCCCAGAGACCCGGGATCGAGTCTCACATCGGGCTCCCTGCTCAGCAGGAAGCCTGCTTCTCCCTCTCTCTCTCCCCTTGCTTGTGTTCCCTCTCTGGCTGTGTTTCTCTCTGTCAAATAAATAAAATCTTAAAAAAAAAAAAAAAAAGAAAGAGAGAGAGGGAGAGAGAGACAGAGACAGAGACAGAGGGAGGGAGAGAGAAAGCTAAGGGAAAGAAAAGAAAAGAAAAGAAAAATCAAAATGCTTATAACTACATGATAAAGTTATGGGCTTTTGACTTTATACTTCTCTGTATTTCTTTTTTATTAATTTTGATTTTTTTAAAATATTTTATTTATTTGACAGAGAGAAACACAGCCAGAGAGGTAACATAAACAGGGGGAGTGTGAGAAGGAGAAGCAGGTTTCCCACCGAGCAGGGAGCCCGATGCAGGGCTTGATCCTGGGATCCGGGATCATGACCTGAGCTGAAGGCAGATGCTTAATGACTGAGCCACCCAGGTGTCCCTGCTTCTCTGTATTTCTTAAATGTTTCTATACAGATAGAAATAATTCTATAAAATACAGAAATATATCTTGGTGTAATTTTCAGACTTTCTACACTTCGTACATATTGCTTCATTCAAGATGTTTAAAAAAAATGGGGAAAGACTTAACACTTAGATGTCATAAGACCTTCTCAAAAGAGGTCATTTCCAATAGACTGAAGAACACAAAGAGGAACAAAGCAGGCACCGAAAGTGGTTTAATCTATCCAGATGATTGATAGGTTAAAGAAAGCAGTGGGAAATAAATTAAGGAAGCTAGAATGGGATCGGGGTGGGCTGGGGGCACATGTGTGAGAGAGACAGAGACAGAGAGACAAAGAAATGAAGATAGAGAGAGGAAAATAGAGAGGGAAATGGAGACAAAAATCTCTTTCGACTTATGAACAGTTGAGAAAGGAAGAAGAACCCAGCAGCCAAGAGTAATGAGACAAATCCAAACCCTCTTCCCAGCCAATAAGCACAGCTGGGTGAGAGGAAAGAACAAAGCTGAGACCTTTGCATATTCCACAGCAAGTCTCCTCACCAAAAGATATCCTTGCGTGGGGCATGTGGAACCACAAAAATCTGCTTTCCCTTCTCAAGTGGCATGTTTACAGCAAGCAAGACAGAGTAAGAATATGAGGAAGCAGAGTAATATTTTCATGGATGAACCAGGAGGAGAGACTGGCTCTCCTCACAGCCCACACCAGGACCCAGAACAACGGTGCATAATGTAAGGCTTGGCTTTGAACTTTCCCTAATGTGGAGCTTGGAGATACACCAAGCTTGGGAAGAATGGGGTCAGAGATAGCTGAAGCCCCTTCTGCCCACTCTTGCTGCTTACCCACATCACCAGTGCCCGTGGTGAGAGCCTGTCCTCACAGGCTGAAAACATTGGCGAGTTCTCAGGAGAAACCAAGTGTCCTCAGGAAGGGTCTATGGGGAGGAGCCTTGATCCTCCTCACCCCCCATTGGCAGAGTCAGAGCTAGAGGACAGGAAGAAAAGAAGTCCCAGATAGTTTTAGGGAACCTGGAAACATCCACACTTTCTGTTCTCACAGCAGTACAGAAAGCCAGCAGGGTCCCACCGTGACCCTCACAGCAGCATTTTTTTCTTTTTTAATAGAATAAGATGTTTACCATTCAGGCTCAGTAGTTTCTAGGGGCTTTGATGTTAACTCATACAAAATTCTTCAAGAATAGCAGGAGTCTGGGCGCCTGGGTGGCTCAGTTGGTTGGGCGACTGCCTTCGGCTCAGGTCATGATCCCGGAGACCCGGGATCGAGTCCCACATCAGGCTCCCTGCTCAGCAGGAGGCCTGCTTCTCCCTCTCTCAATCCCCCTGCTTGTGTTCCCTCTCTGGCTGTGTTTCTCTCTGTCAAATAAATAAAATCTTAAAAAAGAAAAAAAGAATAGCAGGAGTCTTCTTAGTCTCAGTGACTGTCTTTGTCTCTACAGAGATCTCAGTGCCTGGCGTGGCAGGTATAGCAGTCAGGAAGCCCCTCGAAACCAAGGCTGGCATTAACTACAGATCTCTGGTCTGAAGAAGGCTGCTTCTGAGGTGCGTCTCTATCAGAATGTACTGGTATCAAAATCATCAGGGTCTGGCTCATTTTTCCAGCATACCTAAACTCTCAGGGAATGTGCTGGGCCTCAAAACCAGCTAGACAGGAAGTCCTAAGCATCCCTATTGCCAAGAAAGTGGGCAAAAGAGGTACATGTATGGTGCAGGAGGGCTGAAGAGCAGGACAAGACTCACACTTCCCCAAGCCCAGGGGCACAGGAGGAACAGAAAGCTTCCCTCACTGGCTGAAAGCAGCTGGCACAGAGAGCCGGCAACCTGCTCAAGACTTGCAGGCAGGATGAGAACATGCAGAAGCAACTCAAAATGAATGGACAACCATGGTACATTATAGCAATGCTTGCTTGGTGTCTACATATCTCCCCCCAAGTACACACTTTCCAGCCCCCCAGGGATGGCGAAGGCCTGCTGTCCAGCCCTGGGCAATGGATAAGGGAAAGCAAGGGTCCCAGTCAGCCCAACATAGTTAAGAGCCACCCAGTGACCTTCCAGTTCTGCTCTGTCTGCCTGAGGGACTAGAGGCTTCATGCTAAAGTGAGACAGATAATTCCTTGATCACCGTGGAGATGAAGGATGTCCTGGATAACTGCCAAAGACATGAAGTACTTGGTCTGAATAAGAAAAGAACTTATGTTTTACTGAGTTTGGAGGGGTTAATCTGTTAGCTTGATTTCTCCCGAACAAAATCAAAGACAACTGGGAGCAAGGATGTCTCCGCAAGCCAGTGACAGCACCACATCAGCAGCCCCTTCCCCTCCACGCCTGGGACCCATGTGGGTTCACAGAACTTGGAACGAACCTGAAGAGAGCCAAAGGGAGAATGGTGAATTGACTGGGATTCATTGCAACAACTTGGTGGAACAGGGGCTCAAACTAGAAATGAAGTTCAATTAGAAGGAGAGAAAGTGACTTTTTCTGCACACCTCAATTTGTGGCTTGAAAACCAAACCCACTCCCCAGACGTCTGTATGACAAGCCAAGCCAAGGCCAACTGGCTCTTCTCTGACTGTCTGCAATTTGGCCAAGGGAGTTGATCATTTCTCTTTCAGACAATCATCACATTTCAGATGAAACGGGACCTCCAAGTGCTAGGATGACATACAGGTTTTAACTGCAGTGCCAGCTCCAGTAGATTGCTGGTGACCCCCTGGAGGGCCACATCAAAAGGATTCTAGGACAGCATCCAAGCTCAGCAGGGAAGAGTAAGATGGTTGATTAATGAGGTCTGCCATGGAAAGGCAGAATGAGAGCAGAGGGAAAAAAGGAAAAAGAAGAAAAAAAAGTCTGACCCTGAGAACCCAGCTCTCTCATTTTACAGATGGTGAAATCAAGTCCTGGAAAACATCCCCAAAGCTCTCCAGATTCATGGTCCCAGAACCAAGACTTGAACTCCCATCTCTCTATTTCTATTTATTATAGTTCTATTATCACAAGCTGTGGCTTAGAAATAATTACTTCTAAAAAATTACTTCTAAAAAATTACTTCTAAAAATGTGTTTCTTGGTAGCCCACTGTTCCTGGTTTTATAGTAAAACCATACATAAAACTGAATAATCTCTTAAAGACAGACAATTTCCTCTGACTGGTGGCAAAGCTAGAGAGACCCGAAGCTTGACAAGGCCTCTGGACACTACTGATGTCTCTGAAGATGGAGGGACCACAGGAAAGGTATAGAGGGCGGCCTTAGGGAGGTGAGACATGTCCTCAACTGACAGCCAGCCAAGAAGTAGAGACCTCAGCATTATGGCTGCAAGGCACTGTGTCCAGCCAACACCTGAATGAGCATTCTTCCCCAGAGCCTCCAGATCGTGACCTAACCTAGGAGGCACGTTGATTTCAGCCTATGATAAGACACACGTGGACCTCCCAGAGCTCGCCTGGACTGCTGGCCTACAGAACTATGAGATCATAAATGGGAGCTGTTTTAAGCCTCCGGGTTTCTGGTAAATGGTTAAACAAGAAGAGAAAGCCAACAGAGTTGGCAGCTGAAATAGGCCTCCTGTGGATAGCTGGCAAAGCCACATTTGAGAAATGAGGACTGTCAAACATCTTGTTGAGTGGTGGCAATGGTGAAAATCAACTCATATGGTAAGCTCAAGAGAAGTGTTGAGGTAATGGCTGGACCTGGCCAGTTAATTCCTGGGACACCCAACATGCAGTATTTCTAGACTCTCTATGTAAGGTAAGCAAGGTTTGTATGATCACAACAATAATCAAACCTAAATAATCTCTGAAGGAGAGGTTAAACAAGACCAAAAAAGGAAAAGAAATAAAGGAAAAAGAAAACTCTTCTTCTCATTCATATTTGCAAATTCAGCACGTAAGTCTGCTGAAGGCTGCTTTAACACTAAAATCTGCGTACTTGTGAGGAAGATGGTAAATGTAGGGAGAATAAGGCCAATTCAAGAAGACTTCCAAGCTTAAGACCACGACCACGAAGTCTGCATTAAATGGCATCCACATATGACCTTGCTCAACCTCAAGCTCCGACTACAGCTTCCGCTTCTGGTATATCAAGCCAAGAAAAGCTTTTCTGTGTCTGTCCTCAAGGGCTGATATTTGATCAATACTAATATGATTAGTAGTAAACAATGACAACACAATTGATAACATATACTGAGGTCTTGCTACTTGTGCCAGGCACTTTCCAAAGTATCTAACTTCGTTTTAAGCATCTTTTATCAATCAAATTCATACAAAAAAATAAATGGTTCCAGAAGCACTGCTTCCAAGGTTACCATTCTCAAATACTCTGCTTCCTTTATCCTATTCCACGGTTGTCAGAATACAAAGACAGACCCGGCTTCCAGGCCCAGTTCTGCCAAGCTCAGAGACCATGGACAAGTTCTTTTTCCCTTCGCCAAACCTCAGTTTCCTCATCTCCCAGAGGGTGACAGTAATTGTCCCTAATTCATAGAGCCATGGTGAGGGCAAAGCGAGATCAGGCACCTGTGTCTCCGTTTAGTGACAAGCAGGTGGTCCCAGCTCAGTAATGGCAGCCACTGGCCACAGTGTCGGCAGAGATGGAATGACGCCACAAATGGCCACTGCATGAAGGTTGTCCCACCCAGAACAGATGACCAGCGTTTCTTACACATGAGCAGCAACTTCCTTCCCATGAAAAATGTGTCATATGAGCTTTCTCTTCAAAATGTGTCATATGAGCTTTTTCATGCCACAACTCAGAATATTAATATTTCCTAAATGCCAAAGCCAGTGCACTGTTCTGATTCTGAACATAAACATGTACCAATCCTACGTTTCAGACCATTAACTTCTTTCCTTTTCCTTCTTTCACTTTATCATTTCTAACTTGGAGCAACCAAAGAGATTGATATTTAAACACAAAAAATATCCCTAAAACATCCCTTACTCCCAAGCCAAGACCTTTTTGTGCCATTACTCTAAGTCCAAAAATCGGTATATGAATGAATTTGCAAACCCCCAAAAGTCATACATGTTTAGGATGGAAAAAATAACTTGAGAGCAGTGGGCTCTAGAATAATCACTTAAAATATTCTGCCCCATAGACGCCAAAATACTATAGGTACTCATCTTTTATATTTCATTGAGGATATCCTTTCTAAATCTTATGAAAAAGCTTAGAACAGTCAGGATTAGGTATTCTTTGTCCTCAGCATCAGCCTTCAGTATAAAAAGAAGCAAACGAGCTCAGACTCATATGCAACTTTTGACTCCTGAGAAAGAGTGACTAAATATTTTCTGATTCAGAAAGTAGAACTTTAATTTAGTTTTTAAAAAATCAAGAGTTCGGGGCGCCTGGGTGGCTCAGTTGGTTAAGCAACTGCCTTCGGCTCAGGTCATGATCCGGGAGACCCGGGATCGAGTGCCACATCGGGCTCCCTGCTCGGCGGGAAGCCTGCTTCTCCTTCTCTCACTCCCCCTGCTTGTGTTCCCTCTCTGGCTGTGTTTCTCTCTGTCAAATAAATAAAATATTTTTAAAAAATCATGTATTGAATACTACGTACTAACCACATTTCTGAAACTTAACAGACACCCCTCCCCATGACTGGGGAGTGGGCCCACCTCGCACCTCCAGTGGACATCTGTGAAGTCCTTAAAACCATCTACCTATGGACTGAGCAACCCAGGACAGAAGGTTCTAGTTTGCCAAGCATCCTCTGCAACCCCAGCAAGCCATTGTCATTAAAGAGTACTTCTGGAGGGCTGTTTGAGGAGACAGAGTACATATTCCCCACTGAGAATATCACTTCACGAGACCCTAGCTATACAAGGTAGAAATACACTATCAAGTATGAGTCAGTATGCAAAGATTCTGTTTCCAAACTCTTCAAGTTGTACCATCACCATGATCATGTCTGAACACCACCTGCAATATTTGTTTTTTAATTAACTCCTCTTTTCTTCTCATTGCCTACTTTAGCCTCATCCTCTGGCCCAAATGACACTGGCGTCATGGCGTTACTACCGGTGCTCCCCAGCTTCAGGTTAAGATAAATACAAACTACTGAAAGGTAAGCCATCTGTGGCTCATGCTCAAGGCAAAGTTAAGAGGAAGTGTGTAAAGGAGGATTTGAAACCTTTTCTACTCCTAAACTGAAAGACTATTGTAGACCCAAATGAAGAGAAAAAGATGAGCACGCCACCTTCATCTAAGCCTCTGGGACTATTAATGCATCTCAAAGTTCAAAGCCAAGAGGCTTACACTTTCTTCTATCCATAATTGTTCTGATCTGCAAAGAAAAAAAATCCTAGGCACTGTGATTATCTTTCATCATTACACAAGACACATTAAATATAAGAGAACCTTTCCCTTACTGCATTTCTCAACACAAGAGCAGAAAAATCAACTCCCAGAAGTGATACGAGGACAGGAAGTAAGAGCGGTTTCCTGAAATGCCTGGGCTACAATCTTTGTAATCAGCTGAGGACACCACCCACCGCATCTGGGTGGGCACCAGAGCCCATTATGCTAACTATGATTGAGCTGGATGAATAGCAAATCTGTCATATTGTGGCTGGGCAGCAAGTAGGGATAAAACACCAGCATCCAGGATGTGCTGCTGCATAACACAGAAGGCAACAATGTCAGAAAGGCTAGTCTCCTTCCAAATCCATTAACGGAGCTATATTCATAATGCAGTTTAACAAATGCCATCTAACATACAAGAAAATGAAACAAAATAAAACAGCACAGCACCCAGATCATACAACCCCAGAGGGGACAAGATTCCCACTCTACCAGGGACAGACATCATGTTGCCCTTATATAGGTGGTCTCAACATTATCCTACATCTCTGGGAGCATTTCAAGGCAGGGCTGTGTGTTGCCCTTGCTCTGACTCTCTACAGGGGACTCACAAAGAACCTGGCAAGCCAAAGGTGCTCAACAGGTATTTGCTGAATCAATGAACTGACAAATATGCAAACCAGTCACTGTCCCCCCTACCCCACCCCCGGTGAGTCCTCAGTGAGTCCCCTCCCATCCTGCCACACACTGCTTCATCTGTTGCATTTAGCAGCAAAATTCCCGGAAACCATGAGTGCTCAAGAAAACTGAGAAATCTCAGGCTCTGGTGTTGCACTACCAGGCTGAAAATCTTGGCATCCCTTTTGAGCTGAACAAAAATTACCTTCTCTCTCCTTGCTTCAAACCCCCTCTCTGGTAAAAATGACACTTAGCGCACTGAGGTACTCTCATGATTAAATGAGATAATGCATGTAAGAGACTCAGAATACTCTGGCAAACATTAAGCACTCAATACATGCCAACTATTTCTATTACTTGTGTTCTTATGGGTCAGTAAACAGTGACCAAGCTTCAGACAAGCTTCCAAGGAGGAATGTAAATAAGCACAACTCTCAGTAATTAAAATTAATGAATTATATTTCCAATAATCAACAGAAACTCATGTAAAAATGTACTACAGAATAAAAAAAGCAAACATCACATATATATGCACATCATGTGTTGCATTTGTGTCTGAACAATGGTAGTAGATTTCAAGGGTAGTAAAACACATACATATGTGGAAATAGAACAAAAATTCTCTGCAAAGCTAAATCTATCATAGGTTTTCCTGGGGTGGGGGGAAGTCTAAAGGAGCTTAAGCTTTATTGTAATGTTCTAATGCTAAAGCAAGTGGATTTCTGAATTATTTTATTAAGTTATCATTAAACATTTCAAAACATGGAAAATGTACACCAAAACTGTTACAAAAACAGACACACAGATCAATGGAACAGCATAGAGAGTCCACAAATGGACCCATAACTCTATGGCCAAATAATCTTTGACAGCGCAGGAAAAAAATACCCAGTGGAAAAGACAGTCTCTTCAATAAATGGTGCTGGAAAAATTGGACAGCTACGTATAGAAGAATGAAACTCAACCACTATAGTACACCATACACAAAGACAAATTCGAAATGGATGAAAGACCTCAACAGAGGCAGGAATCTATCAAAATCCTAGAAAAGAACATAGGCAGTAACCTCTTCAACACTGGCCACAGCAACTTCTTTCAAGACATGTCTCCAAAGGCAAAAGAAACAAAAGTGAAAATGAACTTTTGGGACTTCATCAAAATAAAAAGCTTCTGCACAGCAAAGGAAACAATAAACAAAACAAAGAGGCAATCCATGGGATGGTATTCAAGGGCTGATATTCAAGATCTATAAAGAACTCCTTAAACTCAACACCCCCCAAAAAAGATGATCACATCAAAAAATGGGCAGAAGACATGAACAGGCACTTCTCCATAGAAGACATACAAATGGCTAACAGACACATGAAAAAATGTTCATCATCATTAGCCATCAGGGAGATTCAAATCAAAACTACATTGAGATATTACCTTACACCAGTCAGAATGGCCAAAATTAACTGGACAGGAAACAAGTGTTGGAGAGGCTGCGGAGAAAGGGGAACCCTCTTACACTGTTGGTGGGAATGCAAGTTGGTACAGTCACTTTGGAAAGTAATGTGGAGATTCCTTTAAAAATTAAAAATAGAGCTATCTATGACCCTGCAATTGCACTACTGGGTATTTACCCCAAAGATACAGATGTAGTGAACAGAAGGGCCATATGTACCCCAATGTTCATTGCAGCAATGGCCACAATTGCCAAACTGTGGAAAGAGACAAGATGCCCTTCAACAGACAAATGGCTAAACAAGATGTGGTCCATAAACATGGTGGAATATTACTCAGCCATCAGAAAGGATGAATAACCAACTTTTGCATCAACATGGATGGGACTGGAGATTAGGCTGAGTGAAATAAGCCAAGCAGAGATGGTCAATTATCATATGGCTTCATTTACTTGTGGAGTATAAGGAGTAACACGGAAGATACTGAAAGAAGGAAAGGAAATGTGAACTGGGGTAAATCAGAGAGGGAGACAAAGCAGGAGTGAGTGTGGATTCTGAGAAGCAAACTAAGGGTTTTGGAAGGGAGTGGGGTGGGGAGATGGGTGAGCCTGGTGGTGGGTATTAAGGAGGGCATGTATTGTATGGAACACTGCGTGTGGGGCATAAACAATGAATCTTGGAACACTGAAAAAATTAAATAAAATAAATTATTTTTTAAAAATGTGTACCAAAAATAAAAATGAAACAAAAAGAAGAAGAAAAAGACTGGTCTCCCCTGGCAGCACCAGGAGGGAGCTCTCCATGTGGTTGCTGGAGGAGGGAACTGTAATTACTTAAGTAATGGCTTCTTCTTGGCTGGATGGCAGATTCTGTCTGGCAAAAAACCCATTTGCCTTGTCATTACACTTGTGTCCCCAGGAATGATCAAAGCACTCGGCACATAGTGGTTACTCAGCATGTATCCGTAGACCAAATGGACGCATTTAAGAGAAAAAGTCCAAAATCCTTTAAGCAACTGGGTAAGGTCTTTCATTTTTCAGTATCTGTTTTAAAAGTCTAAGTCCACTTAATTATTTACCTTTCAAACAATGAGAAAAAGACTTCTGGTCTGTCAGAGGTTTTACAAGCATATTTAAATCACAGATATGTGGGGAATTCTCCTTGCCAAAATGGTGCTCTTTTCTTATGTTCTCCCTCCACCCTCTCCCCATCCAATCTCATGTCGTGACCTTGGAGGCACAACAAACAGCTTTCGTCGTGAGCTGCACACGCAGGAGGCTGTGATATGCTATGCAGACATGGTCTACCAAGTCTTGCAGCCCGAAGCAAATGCGTCAGCAAAATCTACCCATCGTTGCTAGAGATCTATGTTGGCCCAGCAATTATACAGGCTGTCACAGGTTTTGGGAACATGCTACAGCGAAATACAGAAGAACTCCTTAGAGAGTAGCAGCAAAAAATCGAAACTCCTGCCCCTCCACTCCAACCCCCTCTCTTCCCAGACTGAGGTCATCCCTCCCACCCTCTAAAAAAACAAACAAACCAACAAAAAAACAACCCTGTGGAGCTGCAGAGAGCCTCCACCCTAACTGGCGGATCGGGATGGGTCACTATTAGGCACCATGGAGGGCGCTGTGCAATTCTTAGGGGAAAGGAGGACTTTCAAACACTGGCCCTCTGTAAACCTACAAGGCCGGGTTGGGGGGAGGGTAGACTCTAAGATCTGGAATCACTAAACCCACAAGACCATGGACCTTTCTGAACTTGGCCTGCCTGGGCTGGTGAGAAAGATTTTATATTCCCTTCAATCTCTGCAAGAGAACGGACGAACAAGGAATTTTTTTTAATGTCCTCTAACCATGAGGAATCACGAATTTGTTCAGAAAGAGCTCTATGGTCACAAAACGCTGTCTCCAGACCAGACAGAGTAAGGAGTTCAGCCAGGATTCTCCCTCCACCCTCATCATGAGCCCCAAGGCCTGGAACAGTCACTCAGTGCCAAGCGCTTAGCAAGGATCAGAGGGTTCGAGAGTGGACATAGCAGTCTTAGGACAACACTTAAGGGTCCAACAAGTAAAGAAGATAGAACACATATAATCACAAATGCAGTTAATCCACATAGTGGCAAGTGCCAGGAAAGAACTCTAGGTGCCAAAAGTGAAACGAGACCCTGGATATGGAGAGAAGATGGGCTTCAGTACTGTTGGCTCTTATAAGGATTAAATGAGATCATTAGAGCATCCAGCTTAATGTGGAAACCTCAAATCCCAATTCCATCTCCCTCTCTAGATCAGAGAACCTAGAGAGAGGGGCAAAACTAAACTGCTTCACTTACTTGAATGAGCTCACTGCTCAGAGGAATGAGTACACTACTCAGCCATTTATTCTTTCTGGAAATATAACTGAGCATCTACTATGTCCCAGGACATAGGCGCCAAAAATACAACAGGGTATATAGGACAGGCTATGCCCTCACTCTCATGATGCTTATATTCTAGTAGGAAGAAAGACACAATAGGCAGGAACTGAGTTCAGGTCTCAGAGAAAGCTATTAAGGAGAAAAAGAGGGTCTGACAGCAGAGAGTTAGTACTGGACAAAGGTTGTTAGAGCACCCAGCCCAGTGCCAGCTCCGCCACAGAAATGATGTATGAGCTGAGACCTGAGTGGTAAGCCAGGTATGCAAAGAAAAGTGAGGAAAGAGTGTTCAAGACAGAGGGAATGTGAGAGTCAAAGTCTGAGCAAGAAAGAGGTTGGCATGGTTAAGAGAGAAAAAAAGGCGGGTTGAATGCTGGAAGGATGGGTAGGGGAAACACATTCCTGGCGGCTCTGTAAGCCCAGGTGGGAATTTGAGGCATTGGATTCTATGGGTCTGCTCCCTGGGGCGGGGGCGGGGAGGCGGGGGGAAGCATAAGAGGGAACAGTTCCAGGGAGTGACGGCTCAGTGTGGATACAATAAATGCAATTTCCACTAGAAAGCAGACAAATTTGTCACGTATGGGTTCCATACAACAAATGGCTCAAATAACTAAGGAAACAGCTGATATCATTCACAAATACCAAACATTAACTGGGTTCACTTCTTAGAAGAAGTGAGGGCTAAAGATCCTGGATTCCCAAGGAGGAAGAAAAGGAAACACATTTACTCAAGACTCTTCTGTCCATATATTACTGAATCTCAGCAGAAGAGCTGGTCCACAAACACCACGGAAAAAACCCCGAGTACCGCAAAAGCTGAGCGGCTGGACCCCAGCACTTGGTGTGAGCAGCTGCAAATTTTGTCTCTTCTCAGAAGCCCCTATTTTGCAGCTGCATGAATGTATTGGCAGACTTCAGTTCTAATGAAATGGACTTTTAATTGTAGATGTGTCCTTCCCAGAAAGCCTTTACAGTATGTATTTATGATGCCGTCATCATAAAAGTTATTTAGGAGGACCCTTGGATTCATGGTAAGTGTCTCCAGGGGCGATGGCCAGCGAGTCCTGGGAATCAGAGGCCAGAGGCTGGCTCAGCCGTTCCCTCTCGAAGAAGGTCTTCAGTTCCACCACACGGGAAAACACTTCTGGCTGGCTCTCCATACAACAGAAATGAAATCTCACCAGTATAGATTAATTAAGTGAAGGCATATTTCCACTTTTTTTTTTTGATGGTTTGTTTTGGGAGGATTTTTTTCTTATTAAATATGCATATTGGTTTAAGCAAGGCAACCTGAAGAATCAAGAACTCACGAGTGTGGACTATATCTATATCTGCTGCGTCTGTTTCTCCCTCCACTCCAGCTCAGCTGCGCCTCACCTGTTTCATATAACCACTTCCTAAGGGGTCTGTTAGGTTCGTGTCACCATGCCAGACTCACCCTATCAGCTTAGCCACCCTAGTGGAAAGAATGTCTTTCTCATTGGCTCCCGGAAAGAAGTCCAAGGTCAGCTGGGAGTGGCCTAGAGCAGGTCACTAGCCCTCTTCTGAGGCAACTCCCATCTCCCGAGGGATCTAGGACCCTGATGAGCCAAGCCTGGGCATTCTTTCTGCCTTGCAGGGAGCTCATAGTTCCAGTATCAGAAGGAAGGAGATGCGGGCGCCTGGGTGGCTCAGTTGGTTGGGCGACCACCTTCGGCTCAGGTCATGATCCCGGAGACCCGGGATTGAGTCCCACATCAGGCTCCCTGCTCAGCGGGAAGCCTGCTTCTCCCTCTCTCACTCCCCCTGCTTGTGTTCCCCTCTCTGGCTGTGTTTCTCTCTGTCAAATAAATAAAATCTTAAAAAAAAAAAAAAAAGGGAAGGAGATGATCCCAAGACACCCAACACTAGCAAATAGGAAAGCATGACAACCAGGTTAATACTTTAGCCACCTCAGTCCACTCTAGCAGAGGGGTGAGTTAATGAGGTTACATGCAGCATCTAACCACCACGTACAGCCGAGTAATGCAGAATCCTCCTCCTGAGTCAGCAACAGCTGGAGCTTTAGAATTCTCCGTGTTCTGCTTTCCGGGGTTATTTATTATTAATCACTCCTGGTCCCTTCAGATGTTGTGAAAGTGTTCAATCAATACTTTCAAACACTTACATGACTGAGCAGAAATAGAATCACTTACCTCTAGAGCCATCCACAACATTCTCAATTGAGTATTTTATATTGGCCCTTTCCCTTGCTCCGACCGCCGATAGTATAAAATCTCCTCCTTCCAAGGTGTAAAAGGAAAGCTCTGCCACTAGAATGTGTCAAAAACAAACCGAGTTTGGTGGTGAAGGTTGGTGGCTTCAAGCTCATGAACTAGACTGGAGTCAAACCTACGTTACTTCCTCTTTCTTGGCCTTTGTTCCCCAACACCCAGAAGAGTTGCCACCTTCCATCATCTGCCAACCCAGACACAGTCTGCCACACCTGACATAGCTGAGTGTATGGTTATGATCTGTCCAACAGGAATGTAAGCTTCAGAGGTCCAGGGTCTCAAGTACTAGGGTCGCTCTGGGGCCTAAATAGTGCTCACACATAGCCAGCACTCAGTAATTACTGGTTGGCTATAGGATTAGTTGTCAGAGAATCCCTTCTTCTGCCATCAATCCCATTGGCATCCAACTTGGAAATGCTATAATAAACGACTTTTAAAATTAAAAAGCATTGCCATGCCAGAAGAGCTAGCTTCTGACTTATCCCTAGAATCTAAGTGACATTCATCTTCAGCAGGATATCCAGCTAACCAGGGTTTCAGAAAGCCCTTGAGGCCACAATGGCTACTGTTCTTTGATGCCCCTCTGTTTCTTAACCCTTCTTGGAACCAACTATGAACTTGCATACTTGATGTTCTTTTTCTCTTTCTTTCTGACACAGAGAGGGTCAGGGAGAAAGAGGGAGAGAGAGAAACTTAAGCAGGTCCTATCTCCAGTGCAGAGTCTAGCTTGGGGCTCGAGCCCAGGACCCGGAGATCATGACCTGAGCCCAAACCAAGACGCACATGCTTAGCCGACTGAGCCACTCAGGCGCCCCATGTGTACTTGATTTTCTTATAAAAAATAGTTTACAACACTTTTCTCAAGTTGTGTCAAGGTCTTGAATTTCTCCAACATAAATTGGTTGGTTGATGAGGACTGAATGACCAGCCACTGCTGGAATGATCCCCACTCTCCAATTTCCTCAGTTGTCCTTGACTTACCATCTGCAATGCCCTCATCCTTTCACCAGCTACAGGCCTCTGATGGCAACCATTCTCAGAAGATTTTCAGCAAAATGAGCACACTTCTTGAATTCACCTACTGCATCCACGACGGAACACCAGACCCATTGCCATTTGCCTAATTACTTTTATAACTTCACTGAAATGTTTTGAGGTCTCCTTGCTTTTGTGTCGGCCAACAAACCCCTAAGCTTTTCAGATAAGAAATTTACTCCGGTGGCAACCAACTTTCTAGAAGAAAACCATTCTCTCTGACATGACAAGAGCCACTAAAAAACAACCACGGCAGGAACAGCAGCTTGTACGATACCGCTGACACCTCAAAGAGTCAGGGAAAAAAAATAGCTGGTAGGGGAAAAAAACGAGTCCATAAACATTGCAGAGAAGCAAGACTCCCCTGGCTCTCGTGCTACATGCAGCAACCAATTACTCTCTCAAAAGAAGAATGCAGGTCTTACATGAAGTGGAACAATTAATTTCACGCTTGTCATCCTGGCCTCAATAGTAAGTTGATTTGAATCAAATATTTGCGGTACATTACGGCTTGTAGGGGACAGTTCTGGTGCCTCCCAAGCTGACGGACTACCTTGATGGCTACCACTGTGAAACAATCCATCAATAAGAGTAATTATGGTATTGATCAAAGCGGTTGGCTGCCTCAGATTGGAATCAATTCTCAGGAGTTGCTGGGAACAGAAATGTCTAATGGACTATTCCATCACTAGTCACTGCAGCAACTGAAACAGCTAATATTCTGGAAAGTTCTTAATAATTACTCATTGAATCTGCATTTCTGCTTCAGTGCTCATAACTAGACCCTGCTTACGGAGCCCGAAAGGAAGTCCAAGTGGATGAAGGAAAGGCCAGCACTGACCAAAGAAAGCAGAACAAATAATGTGGAAAACTACCTTCCATAATCTTATCATGTCCTGCTAATCAGAGAAGATCACTATTTCTTTTTACAGAGTTTCTAGGTGAGACAGAAACTAGCATACTTTATGGCTGCTGTTCTTACAGAGGTCCTCGACAGAAGGGAATTCTGCACTTCAAGATGGATGGCAGCGGTCACAGAATAACACCGTATCATTAATGTGAAATTCTTGTGCATGTACCCTTTGTTGCTTCCTAGCTTATGTAGGAACATGTGGAGTCTCTAGCAAGCCACATGAACTTGGGGTGACTCACAGTACCACATAAGCCTAATAAACCTCCTTCCTTTTTCTCTCACTCAAATGCCTTTTGATTTATAATCAGACTCTGCCATCCCCAGGGCAGCCCTTCATGGAATAGGAAGACCCCTGTTGACCAGCACAGCTGGAGGGAGGGTAGCTGTTCAATCTTGAGAACCTCCTTTCCCCGTGCTAGCAAGACCTGGCACAGCACTTCCCCCACAGAGCACGGAAGGCACAGCTCCCTCCAGACAAGATCAAACACCCACCAGGAACCGTGTGGCCCCCTCATGTTTACAGGCTTTCCCTTTCTAGGACTTAGCATACACACCCTTCTTTCAGGGTGAGGTCCAGTGATTAGTCCTCACAAAGCCTTACTTTTTGTCCCTACATTTGACATTGACATTCTCTTTCCAGCTATGCTTTTGCATTTTCATTTTTTCATTAAGTATTTCACTGCCCATCCAGCTCTGACACTTAGCCTCGCTGTGCCTCCAAACATCAATTTGCACTCTGATAAAGGGGGAGGAAATGATTCGTTCTGAGGGGAGACTGTTTAGAGAAAGCTTACTGAAAGGCATTCAAGATGACTTGAGGGATTCCCAAAGTAGTGGAGTACATGGCAGGGAGGTGGGGAGGGAGTTTTCGGGCAGCACAAACATCAGCAAAGGTCAGATAGGCAACCTGGGGGCTGCCAGTGTTGTCTATACCACAACACATTGGGGAAGAGACAGCCCATGTAGGCTGGGAAGCATGCCGAGAAGGGACTGCCATACAGAGCGGCTCCAAGAATTGTACTTCGTCAGAGGCAGCGGGGGGCCAGGTGATGGGAACACTGTTGTACAGAAGGTAACCCAGAATCCTTGTGCAAGAGGAACTGGAAAGGGAAAAGAAACCTGAGGCCAGTTAGGAAGACAGATAATGATCAAATACCAAACTCTTCTGAAACAAATCTTCTGTAATTGGGACACTATTTCCAGCAGCAAGCTGACGAACTCTCACATGGACACCCACTAGCACACCTCATCGCCCTGCATTCGGTTCCATCATTTGCACACTGCAAGAGTGGCCATGACATTATTAGGAATTGACAGGATCATTAGCTCATTAGCTGTCCTCCTATTTATCAAAGCTCTACAAGACGCCTGACTAAACTCCAAGTTCAAGTTTGGAAAGTTTCAAGATTAACGATATATTTATTTAAAGGCGTACAAGGTTTTAATGCCAGAATGACTCTCAACTCTCCTCAGCACTATAAACATTACCACTGAATCAAACATGATTCCATCTTAAAAGGGGGAAATTGGGTTTCGACAGTTTTTAACCTGAGAGAAAAATGTGTGCGATAGAAACCAAACAGCCATTCCACTAGGAAAAAGTTGCCGATGATTGTCTTCCCTTAGCAACCAACTATTAATTTCACTGATGGTGAGATTAAGGAGGCAGACAATAGTCAACTGAGATTACTCCAGTCTTTTATCTGCAATTGGCAGCACCTTTAAGCTGGGGCTGGAGGACAGCAAAATGTCCTATTAATGTTCTGCAAGGTAGATAGGTTGATAAAACCTCCACGTTGCAGATAAGGGCTGTGTTCATCCTAGAAATTCACCAACTCCCTTACGGCACTTCAGCCGCTGTGTATAGGGTTCTCCCATATCTTCCTTGTTGATTTCTGGGAATTTCTGATATGGAGGAGTTTTACTTCAATTCCAGTTCAGTTTGTAACAATAGTAACAACAATAATATTAATAGCAACTGATACTGATATAGCACTTATTACAAGCTAGGCTGTATTCTTAACATTTAGCATGTAATCTATACAACCCCATGCATTAGGTACTATTATTACCTCCATCCTCATTCAGGGGAACTGAAACTCAGTGAAGTTCAGTCATCTGCCCAAATCCTTGTCTTCCCCCATTAACACTCACAGGCATACACAAGTAACCACCTAGTACCTACCAGAAGGTTGTGTTTGATGGATACATCATTGCACTCTTACAGAGCGAATACACTGTATTGCTCCCAAAAGCAACAATGGTTTACTGCAGCCTAAAGGTTTCAACTGGCCCCTAATCCAGCCCCGCAAAGGCGAAATGAAAGGGTAAAAAGGAAGCCAGTTGTGAGATAAAGAACCACAACTTAATTCATCTCCTATCTGGAAATGGAAAAATGACCCTTGGGAGATTGGACACATCCCTGACAAACCCAAACCTGTCATTTGATGGGAGAGCATCCCACCTCAGAGAAGTGCTTCTCAAGTGGTCTCCAACTGCATCGACATGGTCTAGGAAAATGGGGGAAAAAATCTGTATTTCGGAGCCCGGTCCCAGCCCAGTGACTTGCTGTGAGGAAACACAAGGAACTGCATCTTAAACAAGATCCCTGCGTGATTTTATGGAGATTCCTGGATTAGAAACTGAAGCCATCCCAACCTCGCTACCATAGACTCCTCTAAAACACACACACACACACACACACACACACACACAGACACACACCGGAATGTGCAAATACCTCCCTCCCAATCAAACATGTGTAATAGGAATAAAGAGACCCACCCACAACCTCTTATTTGCAAAAGAATTAATACCATAAAGCTCCTTGTGCTAATCAAAGAAACACCTTAAAGCCACACGGCTGTTCTAGCTGTTGTAGTACTTTGAAATACAAAGAGGCTCTGGGCAACACTGCCTGGTCAAACTCAGGGCAGTTTCGAATCTTCACTATTAAAGGTCTATTTCAGAGCCACATGTAAAAAAAGAAGGGCAAAGGAAGATTCAGTGAGAATATTAAATCAAATCCTGACCTTAAAAGACCAGCCAAAATCACAGGGTCACAGGAAAGGCAAAAGTTGTGTGACCCTAGGATGGCCAGCACAGTCTGAGAGAGCACAGACAGTTGCTGAGGCCAGGAAGTGAGGGCAGGTAAGCACATGATGCCTGGTAGTCACCATCCACTGTGTTTTCTTGGAGCCTACTCTTCCTACTGGCTCTGTCCTCTGGCCACCCCAAGAACCCCCTGCCCTCTCACAGAACCCTCGGTCAACAGCGGGTGCTAGAATAAGAGAGGCATGGGAAGTGTCACTCGGATCCCTGGCACAAACAAGCTGGGCCACCAGAGACAGACAATGGGGCACAGATGGCAAATGCCTGGTCCTGAGTGACAACAGAACAGAGGACAGAGAAATCCAGTTCTGGGGCCCAGGGTGGGCAGCCTGCACAAGGACACCAGAGAGAGGAGTGGACAACAGAAACACCAGCAGGGAATAAGGAGAAACTCCAGAAGACCAAAAAAAAAAAAAAAAAGTCTACTTTTAAAGAATTGCAGCCAAGTCTTAGTTATAAAGTCACTGGCCACGGTGGTCTTTCCAGAAGCCCCTAAAAGACTTCTAAAAGCAAAGAAAAAGTAAAAATAAATTCTAGTGGACAGGAGAGAGCCAAGACCGCTGCCATGGACCCCAGAGATGAGAATGCTCCCCGTTCATCCCTGATCCCATGAGACAGACATTTCCATAATACGCAGGTTATGTTAACTACTAGTAAATCCACATAGGCCCACAGTGTAATGAAGGTATTCTCACATAATATTTGGTGTGAAATCCAGTACAAGGAGCTCAAACCCAAATCTAGTGCTAATTTTCCAACAACTGCATCACCAGACCATCCTCTGAGGAAGCAAAGGTTTCTCCTATAAGGACCTGCTTGTCCTTTAGCAGAACTGTATAAAGGGACTTCTTTTAATGAGATTATTATACTAACAAGGCAGCTCTGCAAAAACAGAAATTGGAACCACTGGGATCCAGGCACTTTACATACATGTATCTTGAGGTCCCAATTACAGAGGATTTCTAGAGAGATTACTGCATGAATAAAATATTTCAAAAGCTGCTAAGAGATCGTACTAAATACCAGAAGCAAGCAGAGTTTAACAGGAGAGCTACAACAGTAAAACACCAGGGCCTCGCTATAACCCAGCAGGTCCTCAGATTTCACGCTATTGTTCTGCCTTATCTGTGGAATCATTTTATTACAATATCATTCTGATAATTATCTAACTAGCCCCTTGGAGCCGGGACACCTAATAGTGTTTCTTCTCCTTATCAGTGCAATACTCATGGTCCAAAGAAACAATATTTATTTAGATTCAAGAGAAGATAGAGATTCCAAGGGCCAGGGCAAATGCAAGGCAAACATTGCTTAGGGAGGTAATAAAGCTACTCCATTTCTGAAATTGCTCTAAGAGCTAGATGGGATAGGATCAGCATTGGCAGGGGAGGCTCCAAGAGCCCTTTTTGACCAAAATCGGTTGACATATGAATTTTCCACTCGTTTGCATCCACTACAATGCCACGGTCTGCGGATTCTAAATAAACCAGTGGCAAACGGCAGTAATGAAACTTCCACGAAGAATCCTGCATTTGTCACCTTATTCCATCCTAAATAATCTAGGGCTTCAAATCAAGTTGGTTATGCAGATATTCTTGTCACCTCTTACCTTCAAAATCCAGAGCCACTGATTGTCACAGCAGAGTTAGAGATGTCCTGCAACCGTGCTTCAGGGGCTCACTCTACTTCCCCCAGCTCTTCCAGTGACTCCAGTCTATCCCCTTCCATCTTCGGAGGAATCCTCTTCACTACACTCCCTGCTTCCCTCCTGTGCCCCAAGCGCAACCCAAGTCCTTTTTTAAAACCCTACAGCAGGATCTGTGTCATGCAGGAGCCAAACCTGGCTTGATTTCCTGCTGCATTCCTATCTCCCATCCTCTGTACTTCATCTGTCTCTGCCCATACCTACCTTACCCCTCTGCACTCTCCCCTCACATTCTCTGGCTCAGACTGTCCATGCCTCATAATCTGCAAGCTGTGCTGTCCCAGGGCATTTGCACCTGTTGGTGCTTCTAGCCACAGTGCTCTTTGCCCCCATCTCTACTTCCTCTTGTCATCAGGTCTCAGAGTGAATGTTATCTTCGCTGCAGAGTAAATGATACTTTCACTGAACATACACATTCCGTCACTACCATGACTAGTATACTCCTTACTTCTGTAACCAGTCAGGTGGTCATAGTTGGTATTTATATCCACCCTTTTCCACGACCCATTCTCTATTCCCTTTGCCTTTAACAAGTACCTCATGCTGTGCTTCTTTTCCAGACAGAATGACCCAAACCTTAAGATCTCAAAACTATGGCAGTCCTAACAAAATGCCACAGACTGGCCAGCTTACACACCAGGAATCTATTTTCCAATTGTTCTGAAAGCTGGAAGTCCCAGATGAAGTTGCAGGCAGGGCTCTCTTCTTGGCTGGCAGGCGGCTGCCTTCTTGTTCTGTCCACACATGGCCTCTTCTCTGTGTGTGGACACTCCTGGTGTCTCTTCTTCTTATAAAGACACCAGTCCTATTGCCCTCATTTAACTTTGATTACGTCCATAAAGGCCCTATCTCCAAATATAATCACATTGGTTATGGCTTCAATCCATGAATTTGGGTGAGGGGGGAAAACACAATTCAGTACATGACAGCTTTTGATAATATCCCTAGTCTCATCCAGGTTCATATGTGACAAGTCATAGTTAAGGGAAATAAAATTATGACATGCTCTAGGCATTTTAGAGGATATTTTATGTATTTACCCAACATCAATGCATTTGGTCAATCATTTGAGCACTTACTAGGTACCAGGCACTGTTGTAGGCATGGTAGATATTAAGCTATGATCAAATGAGACAACACAATATGTCCTGACTGTTGGTCATTGTGGGTCACTGTTTTCAGACATGAAGTCCCACTATGGAACTTCAGATCCTTTTCATTTCAGGTAATTTTTCTTGAATTATAGATTCAGTGTTAGTTCTGTTCCATGCTTTACTTTTCTTTTTCAGGGACTCCACTTAGTCATATGTTAGATCTCCTTTGCCTGTCCTCAATGTTTGTTCCTGTCTCTTGAATTCTTTTTCTATTCTTTTCTGCTTAAAGTATTCCTAATTTTCACCTTCTCTTTCTTTAAGGCATTACCTGTTGTGTTTGTTCTTGTGCTCCTTCTTCTTTAATCTTTACTTCTAAAATTTCCCCCCTTTATTTCCAACATTTTTCATCACTTGTCACTTCATTTTTCATCTTTTATCACTTTCTTAATGAATATGAGTTCATTTTGACAAGAGAAAACTATAGAGGTAACCTGTTGAATGGGTTCATCTATTGTGTGTTATATGTAAAGACATTACTCTGCTCTTTATTCTTTTTTTCTTACTTTGTCTTTATATGAAACTTTACGTCCATTCTTTTCTATGGCTTATAAATATGTGAAATTAATTCTTCTAAACTTTTAGGAAGCATGGTTCACAGTAGCTTTTCTAACTTGAGAGTTCCCTCTTCTGTTGTTTTCACATTGTGTTAAGAAAAATATATATATGTTGTGTGCTTTCTGAGATATCCTGGCTCTATTTCTACCTTCATGTTCACTTTTATTACTTTTAAAGAAAAGGAAAATATTCTCTGAGCACCTGGGCAAAAGAACAAGTGATTTACAAGGGAAAAATGTTATAATCAGACTTTGAAAGTAACATTTAAAGAACTCAAGGAAATAAAATATGAGCCAAGGAGTTTCTATTCAGCAAAATTATTTTCAAGTATAAGGGACACAGGTTACATGTAAAACTTCAGGGAATATGGTCACCTTGAGCCATTTCTGAGGAATATGCTGAAAATAAGCTTCAGCAAAAATGGCTAAAGAGAAGAGATTAGGACTGTTGGTGAAGATTAACTATATGGAGGATTTTAAAAATTAAGACTAAATGAGGGTTACAAGGGTATGATATGGTATGAAACGGAAATATGCTGGGGTGCCTGGGTGGCTCAGTTGGTTAACTGAGTTGGTTTCAGCTCAGGTCATGATCTCAGTGGTCATAATCTCAAGGTTGTGAGATCAAGCCCTGTGTTGGGCTCCAGCCTCAGTAGCGAGTCTGCTTGGGATTTTCTCTCTCTCCCTCTACCTCCCTACACTCATATGCTCTCCCTCTCTCTCAAATAAATAAAAAAATCTCTTTAAAAAAGTGGATGCATTCTTTCAAAATGTAGATCTAGTACAATGTTATTTTTAAATAAAGAGAATAGGAAAACAATTTTTTAAAATGTTTTAAGTATTTTGAGAAATCATATTTGTGAAATAATACTATTCTGATATGTTTTATATATGAGATCCAAGCACATGAGTTATTAAAAGTTATAAGATATCCCTTTGTCCTTAGAACCAAATTTCTTGATGTGAAAAAGATACAGATGTAAATAATAATAATAACTACATACATGTATATATATATAGAGAGAGAGACAGACGGACAGATACTATATACATGTATGGTCAAAAACTCTATGGCCTGTATTTGAATTAAAAGTATCAGTATGAAATTATAAGGCATTTTTTAGACACACAGAGAGCTATATTTATACATCTATATCCTAGCCAGCTTCTAGCTTTTCTTCTAAACAGCTAGAAACAAAGTCTAACCAAGTAACATTGAGCATTTCTAACACCCAGAGTGTGGTCTTGATATACAAATTTCTCACTGAAAGAAATCAGAATACCTTGGAGAAATGGCTGATTCCACCTGAGGCAGGAAATGTATAAGAAAAGCCTAGAAGATCTTGTGATCCCATGTAGCAGGGATGCTATCAAAGCCTCTTCGGGCCATGTCAAATGGAGCCATCCTGAAGAGGCTCTCCCAAGGCATAGAACTGCACTTCAATAAAGATGATAACTGCAATTGACTGAAACCCATAAAATATGTTTAAATCCATTTGTTTGTAATATTACCAAAAAAAAAAGAAAGAAAGAAAAGAAAGCACACAACTAACTCACGGTTGCCTTCAAAGGATGATAAGTGGAAGATTCCCTACCATGAACCTGATGAACAAAGGCAAACAACCAAGCATTTATCCTGCCTATCTTTTATGAATTATGCTGGATGAGAAACCAAAGGAGATGAGGAAACAATTCCTTATAGAAATATTCCAGGGGCATCTGGGTGGCTCAGATGGTTAAGCATCTGCTGTCAGCTCAGGTCACGACCCCAGGGTCCTGGGATGGAGACCTTCATCAGGCTCCCTGCTCCGGCAGGAAGCCTGCTTTCCCTCTCCCATTCCCCTTGCTTGTGCTCCTGCTTTCGCTGTCTCTCTCTGTCAAATAAATAAAAACAAAAAAATCTTTTAACAAAAAAAAAAAAAAAAGAAAGAAACATTCCAGCTAACAAATGAAAAATCAATGATATTCACTGCTTTGAAATCCTAGGAGAGTGATGAATCTAGGCATAGAGTACCAAGAGCAGAGAGAGCCACAGATGCCATGTGACGCACAAGGGAAGAACTCTCTGCCACTACCCAGAGTCCTGCCAAGGACTCAGACCTGAGGCTGGTCAAACCTGTAGACTGCACCTCCCAATTAATTTATAGGAAATTCCAAGGACAGAAGAACAGGGTGAACTCCATGATGACTGGGCAATAAGCAAAATGCAAACTGTGGGAAACTCTGCAAGTTAAATGGCCTGCTTTTAACTAATAAATTATAAGGAGGGAAAAAAGAGGGATGAAAAGAGGAATGGAGGAAGAACGTGCAGGTTAAAAAAAAGATATAAGAAATATCAAATTTAAGAAAATGACTGAAATGAAACAGTAGTGTCTGGGATGCATACTTGAGTGGTCAAACTACAAAGAAACAAGAAGGCAATCAAAATGAGAGAGACCATTATCTGTGCCTTTAATGTGGGGAAAGGAATACAAAAAAAAATAAATTAAAAAACACATAAATTCCCAAAGCAATCAGGTTAATTTATAAAAATTCCCTGCCAGGAATTACCAGGTGACAACAGAGAAGCAAACCACAAACTAATCATGAGCATACACTCTTCACAGAGTATCCCCTCTTGCATTCCATTTCCGTTTGGAGAACTGACAAAGGGTGGGGGCACTGGCGACAGCTCCTGATTTCCCACCATCAGCGTTCCCTCATGCTAACAGTAGCGAGGGTCTGAGACAGAACCATGTCAACCCCCAAAAGGAGGCTTTCTGCATAGAAGCTGTTTCTCAATCTCTGCATTACACTAATTAACAATTGCATTACATAGAGGATCAAAACTTGGCTGATGGAACTCATACCCCAGCCCAATTGCCACATCACTGGAATGGGAAGAAATCCTAAATACAAGGCTCTAGATGGAGGATAGGAGGGGAGGTCTGGCTTCAGGTCAAAGGCCCTAGCCCTCAAACAGAAGCCAGCCTTGGAACCAAGAATCTAGACCTTTCTCTCTGCTTAGTACAAGCTACCTTTGGAGTCCCCTAAGGAATGATCATCATTCATACTCACTCATTCACACACTGACTCATTGACAACCGTTAAAACAAACCAACACAAACAAACAAAATCCTGTGTTCTTTGGCAATCCAGCCACTTACAGGCTATGACCATATAATTTATCGCTCCAAAGAAGACACTGCTGAGCCTGGTAAGGAGTGACATTAGTAACTATCCCAGACAACTGGTATAAATGGCACTATCCTGGCCAAATCAGGACAAAAGATTACCCCAGTCTGACCCACCCAACAGATATTGAACTGCCCACAGGTCACCTAAATCCTTCCAGAATTCTTGTTGCAGCCTCGGCACAAACGACATGCCCTGTGTGATCACCAGACTATGAAAGCATCCCCAAGGGTAGGAATAAGATGATTTTAAGAGGTACATGGCCATTTTTGTGTTTATTAGTCAAGTATTTCAATGCAAATTAAATAATGTATAGGTAGCATCTTAAACACATGCTTTCATACATTTTATTATTTACAGTGAAACTAAAGTCTTTCAAAATGTCCACTGATTAAAATTCAAAACAACTGGTCAATGCCTCCACATGCTCCCATGCATGCTTTTTTCCCTTCCTCCTGTCAGTCAACAAATCTTTGCTGAACGCTTACCATGAGCAGGACATTGTCACAGATCCTGGGGCCACAGCAGTGACTTTGGTCTCTCCACAGTGAACTAGCCAGCCAGTGAGTCTTTGGCACGAATGATGCTATTTTTAAGGCTAATGAGGCATTTGATAGTTTGATTTAATAACGTGGAAGACTGTGTTTTATAGTTAACAATTTTAACACAATTTCATTCAACTAACAGTTATCAGTTTAAAGTCCAAGAGGAAATGTTCTTTTTCAAGATCACCTCCAATGTCAGCTGTGTCTGGGTCACCAGCTGCTCTCTCCAGGGTCAAGATTCCGGGCATTTTCCCACCCTGCCCCACCACCCAAATTAGTTTTGTACATCTGTAGCCATTGGGGCCACTCTTCTCAGCAGCTGAGTGCTTACTCGAAGGACACACAGTAACTTGGATGCCATGATTTCTCAGTTTGTCCCCATTGCGTTCTAGGTTGAAAAGGGCTGCGGGCACCATGAGGCTCTGGGGAGACTGTGCTGTAGAATTAGTCAGGCTGCTCTCCAGCAGATCTGTCCGCCCTCCAGAAGGGAAGCGGAAGTTCAAAGATTCCCCCACATGGTGTATCTAAGACACACACATGTCAATCATGACCAGTGTCTCTTCCACACACTATTGCAGGCTGACTATATGTCACCTGTGCCACACAGGTGTGTATCATGAATGTGCGAAGCTCTGTGACCTTGGGGAACAAAACGAAAGAAACCAAAACTGGTATTGTACAGTTTGGAAAGGGCCTCCAGAAACATTCCAATTTCAGTATCTATGAGCTCAGTGAGGAAGGCAAGGCAGGTGTCACTGTCCCTCCTCAGAACGAAGGAAAACGAGGTTGGGAGGGACTGCTGACTTGTCCGAAGTCATGCTGCTAAAAAGGGGTGTCCCTGACTCACAGCTCAAGGACTTTCTGCCTGGCTGTCTTAAGTCTGAAGTCTGGGGACACCTGGGTGGCTCAGTCGGTTAAGCATCTGCCTTCAGCTCAGGTCATGATCTCAGGGTCCTGGGATGGAGTTCCGCATCCGGCTCCCTGCTTAGCGGGGATTCTGCTTCTCCCTCTCCTCCCTGCTCCCACTCTCTGTCACTATCTCTCTCTCAAATAAATAAAATCTTAAAAAAAAAAAGTCTGAAGTCTGGAGCGGGGCAGAAGTCAGCCTGGCTGACTTTGAGACCCCCCTCCCCCGCAGGGTGTGCACAGGACAGGATGTTTTGTTTTTGTTTGGTTGTTTCTTCCTTTGGATTCTAATTAATCTTTTTTGGTCAGAAGTATCCAATGCTTCACTGACCTTGAGAATAAGTATAATGAAAAAAAAAAAAAACCACTATCATTGGCATAGTGACTTTGTAAGAGACACGCAGCGCTGCATGCACTGTGAACGGGCACCAGCCCTGAAGCGTCTGAGTGCCGAGAATAAGGGAACCGTGTGAGTTTATCACAGAAGATGAAACACTGACTATAATCAAGAGTACCCACTCCATATCTGGCCAGATTTGTCCGGCATCAACTGGCCTGTGTCAAGCCATGCCCGGCTCTCTGGGTCTCGAGTCTTCCCACACCACACTCTGTCTTCCTGAGGAGGGAACCCAAGGCGTCTGCAGGCTTGGCTTTCCCAGAGTCCACGAGGACGTGGGATAAAGGGGCCAGCACTGCCAAGCGAGGGAATAAATAATCCAGAGGCAGAAGACACAGTCTTGTGCCTTAGAATCAGACCTGGTTTATGACCTGAAACTGGAACTCAGGCCAACGATGTGGCTGATGGCCATTTCTCCTGAACCCCAATCTCCTCCGGCATCTCTGTTGGCAGGAAGAGGACTTTCTAGAGAACATTTCCATATTTTGACCATTGGAAGGGGTTGCTTTACCGTCCAGCATCTTCAAAACTTCCTCCTTGTCCCTGCAGCAACCAACCAAAGCCAGGCACCACTGATGTCACACTTGGCATGTTCCGGGCCCTGCACTGAAGCTTTTACACGTGTTTTCTCTCACTTCAGCCTTGCAGCAACCCTATTTCATAGGTACTCTTATCATCATAGTTTGGATGGAGAGACTGAGTTTTAGGAAGTTAACGTAACTTGCCCAAGATCACACAGGAAGCAAGTCTTTGGAACTGCTAACCAGCGGCCACCATGGATGCCTTCCACATCTGGAGCTGGGCGTATGGGTCCCCAGAAGCCAGGCTCTTAATCATTGCCCCTCACTGGTACCTCAGCCACAGGAGCACCCTAGAAATTGCCACCCATCATGCAGTCTGGCCACCTCATAACCCTCAAGCAGCCACGTGACTGGAATGAGGTTCATATGCCAGCCCACGGTCCTGAGTAACATCAGAAGAGGACATGCCCATGGGGCGCCTGGGTGGCTCAGTTGGTTAAGCGACTGCCTTCGGCTCAGGTCATGATCCCGGAGACCCGGGATCGAGTCCCACATCAGGCTCCCTGCTCGGCAGGAAGCCTGCTTCTCCCTCTCTCACTCCCCCTGCTTGTGTTCCCTCTCTCGCTGTGTTTCTCTCTGTCAAATAAATAAATAAAATCTTTAAAAAAAAAAAAAAAAAGAAGAGGACATGCTCAGCTTGGCCTCCATAAGACCCAGTCTGCTCAGACTCTGGTCCGCAGAATGTCTTCACCTCAAAGTTGTCCAAAAGCCCCTTTGTGATTCATATACCTTCTGAGACCATGGACTCTAGAGTCAGATGGCCAGGGTTTGAATCCCTTGCTCCCCAACTTGGGAGCTGTGCGTGGCCTTGGACAATGCACTTAGCCTCAGGGCATTACTTTTTCTCATTTCTAACACAGGTACTCCTGATAGAATAGGACCCACCACTCAATATGCTATGAGGATTCTATAAAGTTCTCTTTGTGAAGTGCTCACCATAGGGACTAGCAAGCAGGAAAAACCCTCAGCCATGGTCACCAAGACCAGAGCTACATGCGAATCAGCACTGGGAGTTTCTGGATAAATGTTTAGATTTTTCTTACAATCTGAAAGCTTGGCAGCCAATAAAAGCCAAGATAGAGAGTGACCCAAAGGGCTGTCTCTCAGAGATTAGACCCACTTGCCACTAGATTCAAGTTCCATTTTGAGGTCACCCAAAAGAAAGCAGAACTGGATAAAAGAATACAAACTCCAAACGTCATTTTTAGATAGCTTTTTTCCAAGAACCTGGATGATAACAACTGGCACCAGGTCCTAATGTATTTTTTTTTCTTTGTACCAAGCATAACAGCACGTGCAAAGTTTCCAAGGGAGAAGTCAGCCTACTCTCTGGTGTGCTTCCTCCAAGCGTCTCTTTACAGAAGCAGCAGATAAGAATTAAGAGCCTGAAATCAATGTACGAAATCACATCATGAACCATAAATCAGGTAAGTCAAATTGTTCCCCAGCCCACTTCCTGTCTCTTCTGCACTGACTGGAAGGAAATGCATCGCTCAGCTGCTGATCCATATTCCTTGCACTCCCCCTAATTAGCATTCTGAGTGGATGTCTCTCAGAATCATCCTGCAACGTCTGTCGTTCTGATTATGCTGAAGCAGCAGACGGTTTTCAGTAACCGCCTTTGACAAGCATTATTATATCTGGTAATTACTGTTCTCTTGGGTTGGTTGGAACAAAACAGACTAGCTGATCGTGGCTGATCTTTTGACCTAAGCCATTGAGCTTCTGACCTGCAACAACCAACCTACAGGATCTCTAGCCCCCTTTCTGGCCCCTGTCTAGGTTCGTTTTTACTTAAAAGAAAAAAAAAAATCCACCTAATATGATCACTACTACTCACTTCTTTTCTCATATCTTGATAGGTTGAACACTCCAAACCCTCTCTTATATAGCGAGCTCCTTAACACCTTGGACTGCTCTAGATAGTCCTCATATGAATGCCAAAGAGATATTTTATATTTAAAAATTAGAAGTTAAGTTCTTTAACTGTATGTTCTATTCCCTATCCTGTAAACTTTATTCCTGGCCCCAAATAAGAGTCCACAGGCATTGTTCACAGGGATTCTTTGCAGCTGATGTTTCATGGGACCTCTCCAAGGGCATCATGTAAAATTGTCTTCTTTTAAAAGTGTTGTCTGATTTTATTTCATAGAAACCATGTTGGTAGTTAATACAGTGGTGTTATATTTTCACTATCCCTATTCTAATTCTGAATAAAGGGAGGATTGGAGACTCACATAACCTGCCCCAAATGCCACGTAAGTTTGCCTTGAAGCCCCGGGGTTTACTCACCCGACTCTATTACCTCCTATGCCATTATTTTGAGCAATGCTCAGATTTTCTACTTTGTAGATGGGTTTTCTGCATTCTGAACCACAGCAGCCAGTCAAGCCACACCTGTCCTTCCCAAAGCTCTTCAGCATACAGTGAGTGACCCAGTCTTTTTGACCCAGACTCCACATTTGGCAACTGGAAACACAACATGCACCATAATGCTTTTCCAGTGCAGTTACTGAAAGCATGTGGCTGCTTCAGCGTTCTTTGAAAATCTTGCATTGGCAATGAACTTCGTCAGTGGTTTTCTGTCTGAATTACAAAACATCTCAAGGCTAGAGATGCTAGGTTTATTGCTCTATACTCTTCCTTTTGTACAGTGGCTGCCCTATAAATACCCCCTAACTGACTGATTTCCACACTTAACTCATGCAACAACTATATTCTTACTTAAAGGGTTGAAAGTGAGGTGTGTAAAAAAATTCAATTCCTTCTTTTTTTTTCCTGTTCTTCAAGAGCCTTTGAAAGATCCTGACCACACTCCCAGCCCAGGCCCACCCCAGAGTTAGCACTCAGCTGACTCGATAATTACTGTCCCATACTGCCTTGTGTCATATATCTTAGCCACAAGGTCAGAGACCCACCCCTTTTTACATATCAAATAATAATATTTTGACAAGGATAAGAAAGAATGCCTAGAAATGAATTTATGAGCATCATATCCCAATAAGTTTACAGTTTACAATAATAAACACATCTGTTGGTTTATAACTTGCTAATAACTAAAATAGTCATGACGCTCTAAAGACCTCAAATGAGTTTATGAGTGCTGTGGCTGACACTTTTGGTAAACCAAACTTGGGAGGCACAACAAAGTAATTTCCTTGGACCTCAGAAGAAAGAAAGTTGATGTGAATCACTATACTAAGCCCAGGTTGGCCCCATCCTGAACAGTACAAACTGCACTGGGGAGGAAACTGCCTCCTATTTGGGGGTGAGTGGCTCTTGCACAAAAAAAAAAAAAAAATTTTTTTTAGACTTAAGTCAGGAATGAGAAGGTAAAGCAGGATATATTTGCTTCATTGTATCCACTCCTCTACCAGGTACTTCTATGAAAACTGACACCATAAAAACAAGACGTTTTGAAATTTACTGTTTTCTCCCCACTAATAAGAAGCTCTCTGATGACAAATGAAAATATCTTAGCAATTGCATCAATGTTTCAAGGTTTTTTCCTATTAAAATAAGTCCACAATGAGGAACTGCCAAACAAAAACAGTTATCAGATGCAAATTAGATTTTTTTGCATAATCATTTGAGTTGATTTGCTCTACCTATGGGTTCGGCAGCAATTTGCTTCTACCTCCTTAAGATGCACCGATGGCTGACAACTCACTAATGCCAATATCGGCAATTATGTCACTAAAACAAAGCCCAAAGTTCTACAGAAGCTCAACTATGCTATTTTAAAAATTACAAATATGGTCTTATATGTGGCAGAAGGATGATACAGAGAAAAATTTAATAAGTGTGGAAATTTTGCTACAGATGACTTGTAGTCATAAAAAAAAACACAAGTCTGATGAATGCAAATAAATTGAAAAATAGTGTCAAATGGAATGATGTTTTCTGAGTATGCACCTCCAAACTCTGACCTCTTATCATCAGGCTTGAGAGACACTGCATGAAGGTAGGTTTTATAAGAGATTGAAGATGGGCCATATCACATACATTCTCAGAGACTCCCAAGTTACATCAGGAAAACCAAGGCTCTGAAAAGGTCTGCACATAAAGTAAATTGCTTAACTTGGTTTAACTCCGTATTTCCTAATCTTATTTATGCATGAAGCCATTTTTATTTTTCTACTGAGTGTCTATTAAAACGTGTGCAACTTGTGTGGCTTTGCAGAAATCCTGCAACTGAAAGGGGAAAACACTGGGAAATGTAGCCAAGGGAAAAGTGAGCCAAAGCCAGCATGGTTTTGCTGCAGCACATGCCAACAGCAGACACACTCGGGTTTTCAATCAGGGTAAAAGATGTTGATGTAATAATTCCTAAGAGGCAGAAAAAAGGCAATTAGAAAGTTGAAGCCATTAAATGAAGTCTTGGTGGGTCAGCTGGTGTTCCTCTTCGTGACAGTCAAGTTCCAGAATTCCAGCTGCTTGAGTAAAGATTAATCTTTACCATGAAAATCTATAAAAATGCTTTTGACCTACATTTCATTTGTACAACTTAGATAAATCCAAACTGCATGGATACCTAGATTAGCAGGAAATAGAAAATACAGACTTGTAGATAAACAGCAACAGGACCATCTCTGTGTATCTGTAGGTGGGTTTGGGATGCCAGTGTGGTGCCTTCACTCTCTTTTCTGAACCTTTTCTCCTCTTCAAATGTTCTAAGGTCCCGGTGCATTTGGTTTCTCCCACACAGCAAATCTTGTAAGCCCTTTAGTGCCAGATGTATTATCCCTTCTAGGGACATGAGCAGCTTGAAAGAGGTATGATAACGTTTAATACAAGTTATTTAACATAATTAATTCTTCCAGGGGGGAACAGAGACATTGATAACAGATATATTGAAAGGGAAGAACTTCCTCCTACCCTACCCATCAGACCAAAGTAGCCACTGGCATCATCTCCTGCCTTTAAGCAGAATCATGCAGACTGTGTTAATGGAATATATTTTGCACATTAAAAAAAAAAAAAAAAAGGGAGAGAGGGAGAATAAGAAAAGTCCTCAGCAACAACAATAGCTGCCATTTACAAGACAAATAATGAGTACAGAGTACTGTGGTAAGGGCTTTATACATATCACCCCCTTTGTTTTATTTTTGATTTGACTTGCCATGACATTCGTTCTATTAAGGAGGAAACAAAGGTTCAGAGTGAAAAACCACCTGTGCAAAAATCCCTTGGCTGGTATACTTCCAGGCTGGATTTGAATCCAAGACAGTGTGGCTTAGCCGCTATGTTGTATAGGCTGCTTGGTTTAGCCCACTTGGAACAATGGTATTTCATATGAGGTTTGCATTACTCTAAGTGTCGCCCAGCTGGTTCTAGCAAGACATTGCCACATCCCTAACAACTTCCATGCAGGGTCTGTATTTGGTGAGCTAGGTCTTTGAAGCCACCCCTCAACCTTCATCTATAGAACATTTTGGCATGTTAACACGGCATTCTGTTCTTCAATCAAAAGTGACAATAGTCCAGGGTTTTGCTCAATAGGTAATTTTCAATAAACTTTTTGTCTTAGAATGCTTTTGGATTGCAGAACAAATGCTAAAATGGTACAGAGTTCCTATATTCTCCCTGCCCGGTTTCTCCCATTGCTATTCTCTTACACTAACACCATGGTATATGTGTCTCAACTAATCAACCAATATGGATATATTATTATTATTATTAACTAAAATCCACACTCGAGGGGCGCCTGGGTGGCTCAGTTGGTTAAGCGACTGCCTTCGGCTCAGGTCATGATCCTGGAGACCTGGGATCGAGCCCCACATCGGGCTCCCTGCTTGGCGGGAAGCCTGCTTCTCCCTCTCTCTGGCTGTGTTTCTCTCTGTCAAATAAATAAAATCTTAAAAAAAAAAATTTTTAAATTCACACTCGATCTAGATTTTCTTAGTTCTTACCTAATGCCCTCTTTCTGTTCCAGGATCTCATTCACTCATCGTGTCCCCTTGGGTTCCCCTTGGCTGTGACTTTCCTTGTTCTGATGACCTTGGCAGTTTTACAGAGTACTGGTGGGGTATCTCCTGGAATGTTCCTCGAGTGGGATTTTTCTAATGTTTTTTTCTCATGGTTAGGCTGGGATGATGAGTTTTTTGAAGAGGAAGTGCCATTCCTATCACTTCGCCTGACTTACCCCTGTTGATGCTAACCTTGAGCCTCTAGCTGAGGTGGAGATCAAGCTTCTCCACTGTACACCTATTCTGTCTTCCCTCCCTTTCTATACTGTACTCTTGGAAGGAAGTGTTACTTTGTATAGCCCACATTTGAGGAGCATAAGTTACGGTCCACCTCCTTGAAGGAAGAACAGCTATAGACAAAATTTTGAATTCTTCTGCATGAGAGATCTTCCTCTCTCTCCATTTGTACATACCATTTCTTTGACTTTTATTTTTATTTTATCCTTTAGATTGCAATCCAGTACTACTTTATTTTGTTATTCAAATTATTCCTGTGTGGCCATTGCAAGCTCTTTCTGTATGTTTTTGGCATATACACACCCTTGTGTTTTTATTGTTTGTGTATTGAGCACTTGCTGATTACTTTCTGACAGTACAAATTCTCCAGACTCTTCCTAAGAATTCCCTGCCCCGATCCAAGAATCTGAGCCCTAGTTCCTTTTATTAAAACAGTATTAAGCAGTATTAAAAACCAACAGTATTAGAAATCAAGATCTGGGAAAGAATTTTTATTAATGTTCATGAAAACCTGCTCAGTTTTCCTTTTACCAATTGCCCATCCCTAATCTTTTAAACAGAATCAATCCCTCTCTATGCATCCAGATAAGACAACTGAAAACAAACTGATAATCAGAGAACTTAAATCCTCCATGCCAAATGACTCCCAGCTTCCCTTTGAGCTGAGAAAGGATCCACAACCTCCTTAGATCAGATTGTCAAGTAGCCCACCAGGTTCAGATTTTTTCATTTTCTCAATGCTAGGAGAATTTTGCCCCAAAGAATAAACATTCCTACACTCTAGAATATGGAGCACAAAGAGCCTGCCATTCTTAAATAACGCCATATCATTTCATGTGCTTCCAAAGGTACAGAAGGCCCCAGAGGCCAAATAGCCCTCCTTAAAAATATGCATTCGGGACACATGCACCTCTGGTGTCTCCAGGCACTGTGCCTGGGGGTAAGCTGACCCTGTGGCCTGCACTGCCTTTTCCTACCCTCTGTGTGGGGCTCGCCCTTGGCTAATGGGTAACCTCTCACGGCCTGTCCGCAGACTATAAATGATTGCTCTGTGGCTCCCAGCTAATGGCTCCCTCTATCATTCACCCATTCCACACCCTGCCAGGCTGGCCCAGGCTCTGGGACATGGGGTACAGAAGCATGGACACTAACAGACTAAGGCCTAGTTCTCAGACCTGACCCTCCACAGGGATGCAGGGCAGGAGGAAAATGGCAGGTGATCATGAGTGCTAAGAAGAAAATGAGCCAGTGAGGAAGGATGCCTAGTCCCTGTCCCAATGTTTCATGAGACAACCTTCTTGAATGCACCCCTACCACTCCCCTTCACCTTAGCCTGCTCTCTTTGTCTTTCTAGCACTAACTGTCATTGACTAGGTTGAGTTTAACTGTCTGTCTGTCTTCCCTTGTGGCCTGATGACCCCTTGAGAGCAGGGTTGAGTTAGCTTTATCTCATTGGTCCAGCACAATGGGGAAAGTTGGCACCTAGAAAGCATCAAACAAACTCCATGGCAACTGATTGGCAGGAGATTTTGCAAACAATGAGGGCATGGGCGGTGACATGGATTTGTACCCTAATTCTATGACTTGAAGGCTGCATCTTGTGCTATCATAAGTCAAAATGCCTATGTGTTCTACATCTGCATTTCCAAGAATAAACTATTCAGTATTAGGAAAAGATTTATGAAGAGCCACATCGGGAAAAATCCAGAACACTGACGTGAAAGGAGACCTTGAATGCAGGGCAGGGTTGGGGAATTTGTTCAGTGTGGGGGTGAGGGTCAGAGAGTGTCTGAATATGATATTTCAAGTTTTGGTTTTGGCCAAATCCAAGAACAAAAACCCTCATTCAATTCACTGCTTGTGACATGCTTCCTCCTGGACTTAAAAACTTGCCTCACAGTATTGCTAAGAAAATTTAAAAAGATGATGTGTGCATGATTCTACGCCCAGGACTCAGCTCCTAGTAAGCCCACTATAAATGGTACTGACGTGAGAACAGTGACAACTAACACACTCTTATATATACCACCACTCAGTTTGCTAAGCCTTGATAGGCCCAAACTCATTTCATGCTCACAGTAACCCTAGGAGCGAGGTGCTATCATCATCTCGCTATAGCCAAAAGCCCCAAGCACAAGATGCTGAGTAACTGTTCCAAGAGCATGAAACCAGCAAATGAGAAAACCCCGATTGTCTGACTCTGTAGCTGAGCCCTTCATGTCACACACACACACACACACACACACACACACACACACACACGCATGCATGTACTTACAAAGCTGAGGCCACCCCTACCCCACAGCACAGAGGAGGCCACTCCTGGGAAACATGCCTGTGCTGCGTGCGCTTGGATAACAAGGCAGTGAACCCAAGACTTGGGGCTGTCATGCCCTGCCACGTGGGAAAAGGCAACCCCAGGTGTGCCAGTGGACACAGCTTTGGCCCTGCCACCTGAGTTCCCGTGATCTCTCCTCCCACCCACCTAAGTTCCTGTGATCTCTCCTCCCACCCAGCCCAGGACTACACCTTTCATTCATCAGACAGCCGCTGGACATTAGGCAGCTACTGATTTCCATGGAACGAAATGTAACAAATACATCTTTATGGCCATGAAACCTATAACCTTGCCCTTGACAAAACCATGTACTATTAATTATAACACCCGTGGAAACCGTTCATTCATTCATCCATTCATTCATTAAACACATTTTATGGAACCACCAGTATATGCCAGATATTTTGTTTCACACTGGAAATATATAGGTGAACAAACTGGACAGAAATCCCTTTCAGTTCCTAGACAGCATTCTAACAGCATCTAAAAGCATCTAAAATTCTTACACCAAAGCTACGTATTAGTTACAATATATGTGCAACAAGGCTAGCCCCATACAAGGCCCGCTTCTCTAGCAGATGCTCACCAAAACGTCAACTAATATATTGCTTTGTATTTTTTGAGCTCTGGCAATCATCACTTCAGAGGGCTCCTTACCCTTATCCAGAAAGGCAGAAACAAGTCACATAGCCCCTGCCTTACAGACAGTGGGTCTATGGCTCCATGTAGTTAGCAGTCAGATCAAGGACCAGAGGTAACCTTTTTTAATTCTGACTTAAGAACCTCTTCCACTCAACCAAGGTACTGCATTTCAACAAACAGAACCCCTTATAAACACCCAGATATTTGGCAGTGAAATACCAGAACCACCTATGTCCTAAGGACCCAAGCCCCCGACCAGTGAGCATTCCCTATTGTCAATCAGTGTGGTAACACTCTAAACACATCCCATGAAACCAATGACCACTGAGCCCTAGCTTCTCCATTATGGGGGTGGATATGTTTTTGTAAACTGAACCCTGTGGCCAACATACTCAGGCAGAATCCAGAAGTGGAGTCTATCCAAGTCACCATGTGTCCCCATCACCACCCATCATGTTTACCAGAGCTGGATATCTTTTGGCAACAGACTCAATTTATGCAATTAAAAAGAAGCTTGGAAATTTTAGATCATTTAATTAATCTTTATGTATTTTGTCCTATTAAGCAGCAGAGAAAATGTTTACAGCTCAATTGAATGAATTAGCATTTATAATTCTTTCTTTTGCAAAGAGATTTGTCTACATCTATCTGTATAAAATACTGTTGAAATAAAAATGCCAAACCAAGATTCTTTGGCAAGGTAGAAGGAATTTTAGAAGACTGTGGAGGTGACATGTGGCCTAAATAATCTCTCATACAAATTTATTGCATTTCTTGAGCTGTAAGTATAACGTGCTTAATGAAGCTCAACATTTGCAACCTGTCTCCCACAGAGTCCAGCAGAGTTTGCCTTTAGAATTTCCTGTGTCTAGCTGTGGCTCAGAAACAATTTACATGCTAAGATGAGTTTTTCATTCATAGATCATAGGATATACTCTTCAAAAATTACCTACAAAAATTATTATGCCTTTTCAGAAATTAATGACCCTCACAACTTACCAATTTAAACACATATTGGCTTAGTTAGTTCTGGTGAGAACTGGGAAACATTTACTTGAATATAAGTAAGGTTCGTCAGTGTCTCAGTCAGTTCAGAATGCTATCACAAAATCCACCATAAACTGGGTGGCTTAAACCATAAATATTTATTTCTCACAGTCCTGGGGCCTGAAGAATCCAAGATCAAAGTTCCAGCACATTCAGTGCCTGGCAAGATCCTTCTTCCTAATTTGCAGATGGGTGCCATCTTTCCATATCCTCACACTGCTGAGAGAGAGTGAGCTAGCTCCCTGGTTCCTTTTTACCAGGATTCCAACCTCATGACCTCAACTAAACCGAATTACCTCCCAAAGGGCCCAAATACTATCACATTGGGGGTTATGGCTTCAACAAATGAATGTGGGGGAGAGGGAGACACAAAATTAAGTCCATGGCGGTCAGAAAGGAGGATGTCACAGACTCTTGCATCTTCATCTTATGGGGAGCCGAAAGAAGCAGCCAAGAAATACTCGACTGGCAGGAATGGAGGCGAAAAAATGAAATCTGGCGTCATTTCCCTATACTTTAATAAAACTATATTAACTTCTAAATTCATGTCTGTTCTCAAGGCCAGAAACTGGATCAGTAATAGGTTAAAAATACTTTAAACCACAAGGCAAAAGAAGCAATTAAGCCATCATATAGTTGGCCCTGTTCATAGGCCTGATTTTTTTCTTTTTTATTTGTTTCCTTAAAAGAAAAAAAAATTTTTTTTTGCTTAAAATTAAACTTACCTTTAAAAAAAAAATTAAACTTACCTTTGACAAAGCTTCCAGCTTGCATAATATTTTGCCACAATTGGTACTCCTTCTACTTTGGGTTATTTAGAAGCATCTATGTTAAAGTGTCAAAGAACAAGAAGGAGGAGAATGACTAAGAGTAAGAGACCTTAATTGTGTCTGGTCCCATCTAGATAGTTATCAAACCATTGGGAAAACCTAAAAACTCATCAGGAGATCTAACAAAAGAATAGCAGCAACTCTATGAATAGAAAAGCGACCACTTTCTGAAAGGTAGGAAGTGTGGAGAAGTGAATCTGAGGCGAAATACGGGAAGATAGACCACAATGAGAGAAGTCGGCTCCCAACAAGTGATAGAGCCCCGAGCACAAAATCAGAACGAGGGATGTCGCCCCAGAGATCTAAGCGAGGGGTGGAACCCTCACTGGAACACTGTGGTCTCAAGACCCGGGGGGTCACAGAAGGACACGGGGTGCCTGAGCATGGCAGAGCTCCCAGGTATGGAAGCGGGGAAGCCAGCTGCAGAGACAGAGCCGAGGAGTGGGCTCTCAGCTCTGGTTTACCCTAAACCATGATCCGAGGTGCAGTCAGGCCACTACTTCTTGAGCAGGGATCCCACAAGTGGCAGATCCAGGGAGACTCCCTCCTTCCTCCACTGGGAGGAACAGCACAGAAACACACTGCAGGAATCTTCGGGGTTTAGAAACTCCAAACGGGGCCATGCACCAGAGACAAAAATGCTCGGTCACAGGCTGGGTGGGCACGGAGTGCGACAGGAGACTGGGAAAACTGGTGTAGTTGCTTTTCTCTGAGCGCGCACTGAGGAGTGGGGCCCCGAGCTCTTGGCTCCTCAGGGTCAGAGACTGGAAGGCCGCCATCTTCATTCCGTCCTTCAAAGCTGAACGGAAAGCCTTTAGGAAGCAAAAGCTCCTGAGAGCAAACTGAGAAGATTCCTTAGCATGGCCCCTGGCAAGGGCGGGGCAGTTCCACCTCCAGCAAAGACATTTGAGACTCACTGCAACAGCCCCTCCCCCAGATCAGCAAGAAGAACAGCCAAGACCAAGTTTACCCATCAATGAGAACTGCAGAACTCCAGAGCTAAGGGAATACAGCACACAGAATTCATGGCATTTCCCCGTGATTCTTTAGTCTTTCAAAGTTAATTTCTTCCTTTATTTTTTCTTTTTCTATTTTTTTAATTTTTTCCTTTTTCTATTTTAACCAACATCTTATCAATATCTTTTTAAAAATCTTTTTTCATTTTCATTTTCACAGTCATATTCTATCCATTCATTTTATTTAACCTGATTTTTTGTATATATGTCAGTTTTTTGTTCTTTAAAATTTGGGGATACAGTTTCTTCTAACAGACCAAAATATACTCTAAATCTACTGTATGGCTTTGTTCTAGTCTCCCACCAGATCACATTCTCTCCCATTTTTTAAAAATTTTTTTCTTCTTTCTTTTTTCAATCAACATCTTATCAATTTTTTAAATCTTTTTTAATTTTGATCTTTACAGTCATATTCCATCCCTTCATTGTACTTACCCTTACTTTTGTGTGTGTGTGTGTGTGGAGAGGAAGTTTCTTCTAACAGACCAAAATATACCCCAAATCAAGTGTGGCTCTATTCTATTCATCAGCCTAATCATTTTGTGGTTTTTTTCGCTTTCTTTTCCCCCTGGTTTCGGGTCTCTTCTGATTTATTTAATTATATTTTTCTGCAGACTTGTTACCGTTTAGTATTTTGTTCTCTCATTCATCCATTCTTCTCTGGACAAAATGACAAAGCAGAGAAACTCACCTCAAAAAAAAAAAAAAAAAAAAAAAAAAAAAGAACAAGAGGCAGTACTGACTGCTAGGGACCTAATCAATATGGACATTAGTATGGTATCAGAAAACTAGAGTTCAGAATGATGATTATAAAGATATTAGCTGGGCTTGAAAAAAGCATAAAAGATACTACAGAATCCCTTTCTGAAGAAATAAAAGAACTAAAATCTAACCAAATTGAAATCAAAAAAGCTTTTTATGAGGTGCAATCAACAATGGAGGTTCTTACTGCTAGGATAAATGAGGCAGAAGAGAGAATTAGTGATACAGAAGACCAAATCATGGAGAATAATGAAGCCAGGAAAAAGAGAGATAAACAACTACTGGATCACAAGGGGGGAATTCAAGAGATAAGCGTTACCATAACATGAAACAATATTAGAATAATTGGGATCCCAGAAGAAGAAGAAAGAGAGAGAGAAGGGGCAGAAGGTATTTTGGAGCAAATTATAGCAGAAAACTTCCCTTAATTTGGGGAAGGACATAGGCATCAAAATCCAGGGGGCACAGAGAACCCCCCCTAAAAATCAATAAAAATAGGTCAACAACCTGTCATCTAATAATAAAACCTACAAGTCTCAGAGACAAAGAGAAAATTCTGAAAGCATCTTAGGACAAGAGGTCTGTAACCTACAACAATAGAAATATTATATTGGCCTCCAATGTATCCAGAGACCTGGCAGGCCAGAAAGGACTGGCATGATATAGTAAGAGCAGTAATTAACTAATTAATATTAAGATATTAAGATATATCAAGGAGAAAAATATGCAGCCAAGAATACTATATCTAGCAAGGCTGTCACTGAAAAGAGTAGGAGATGGGACGCCTGGGTGGCTCAGTTGGTTAAGCAACTGCCTTTGGCTCAGGTCATGATCCCGGAGACCCAGGATCGAGTCCCACATCGGGCTCCCTGCTCGGCGGGGAAGCCTGCTTCTCCCTCTCTCACTCCCCCTGCTTGTGTTCCCTCTCTGGCTGTGTTTCTCTCTGTCAAATAAATAAAATCTTAAAAAAAAAAAAAAAAGAGTAGGAGAGATAAAAATCTTCCAGGACAAACAAAAACTGAAAGAATTTGCAAATACCAAACCAGCCCTATGGGAAATATTGAAAGGGGTCCTCTAAGAAAAGAGAGAGCCTAAAAGTAACTTAGATCAGAAAGGAACAGAGACAGTATACAGTAACAGTCACCTTACAGGCAATACAATGGCACTAAATTCATATCTTTCAATAGTTACCCTGAAGGTAAATGGGCTAAACACTCCAATCAAAAGACAGAGTAACACAATCGCTATAAAAAAAAGATCCAGCGATACACTGTCTGCAAGAGACTCGTTTTAGACCCAAGACACCTCCAGATTTAAAGTGAGGGGTGGAAAACAATTTACCATGCTAATGGACATCAAAAGAAAGCTGGGGTGGCAATCCTTATATCAGACAAATTAGATTTTAAGCAAAAGACTATAATAAGAGACAAGGTACATACAATACTATATCATACTTAAGGGGTATGTACTACAAGAAGATCAAAAAATTTTAAACGTCTATGCCCCTAACATGGGAGTAGCCAATTATATAAACCAATTAATAAGAAAATCAAAGAAAAACATTGACAATAATACAATAATAGTAGGGGACTTTAACACAGCCTCCCCCACTAAAATGGACAGATCATCTAAGCAAAATATCAACAAGGAAATAAAGGCTTTAAATGATACACCGGACCACATGGACATCACAGATATATTCAGAACATTCCAACCCAAAGCAACAGAATACATATTCTTCTCTAGAGCACATGGAACATTCTCCAGAATAGATCCCCATCTGGGTCACAAATCAGGTCTCAACTCGTACCAAAAGACTGGGATCATTCCCTGCATATTTTCAGACCACAATGCTTTGCAACTAGAACTCAACTACAAGAGGAAAGTTGGAAAGAACTCAAATATATCGAGGCTAAAAAGCATCCTACTGAAGAATGAATGGGTCAACCAGGAAATTAAAGAAGAATTTTAAAAATTCACAGAAACAAATGACTATGAAAACACAACTGTTAAAAATCTTTGGGATGCAAAGATCATCTTTTTGCCCCGAGAAAGGCAATATATTAAATGAAAAGTCACTTGATGGACTCCATCACAAAATGAAGATAACAGAGGAAAGAATAAGTAAACATGAAAAGAAAAGGAAAATGATTACTTACTCTGAAATAGAAAGATTAAGAAAAATAAACAGAGCTTCAGGAACCATGAAGACAATATCCAAAGGTTACTGGAGTCCCAACAAGCAGTGAAAAGGAGATCTGGGTAGGAAAATAGATTGAAAAAAATAACTGCCAAATTTGTTCAAAGACATGAATTTACAAATTCATGAAGCCCAGTGATTCAGAAACAGGATAAACTCAAAGAAAACCATACCTGGGGCGCCTGGGTGGCTCAGTTGGTTAAGCAACTGCCTTCGGCTCGGGTCATGATCCGAGAGACCCGGGATCGAGCCCCACATCAGGCTCCCTGCTCGGTGGGAAGCCTGCTTCTCCCTCTCTCACTCCCCCTGCTTGTGTTCCCTCTCTGGCTGTGTTTCTCTCTGTCAAATAAATAAAATCTTAAAAAAAAAGAAAAAGAAAGAAAACCACACCTGGCCACAGCATAATCAATTGGCTGAAAACAAAAAGAGAAAACTCTCAAAAGCAGCTGGAGAAAATGACACACTACATACAAGGAAACAATGATGGGAATCACCACAAATTTCTCACCAGATCCAATGACTTTCTCATTAGGAATTGTGACCAGAAGACAGTGGAACAAAAACTTTTAAACGCTGAAAGAAAAGAGCTGTCACCCCAGAATTCTATATCCACTGAAACATCCTTCATGGATAAGAGCAAAATTAAGACATTGGCAGATGAAGGGGAACTGAGAGAATCTGTCACTGGTAGATCTTCTCTACAAGAAATGCTGAAGAAAGTTCTTCAAGCCAAAGGTAAATGTTAATACAAGAAAACATGGACCTTGAGGCATGATGAAAGAGCAACAGAAAAGGTTTTTAAAAACGCTGCTAAATGTAATAGACTGTCTTTTCTATTCTTAAGTACTCTAAAATATGTTTGACTGAGGAAAAACGATAATATAGCCAGTTGAGGTTTTCAGTGCATGTAAATATAATACACAGAACAACTATAAAGATCAGGAGGTAGAGGGGCTGACCCAATTGCAAGTTTACTACATTTTACATGAAATGATACAATAGTCACTCTAAGTGGACTGTACAAGGTTACATGGCAGCTCTGGGAATTAAAAAATATGTGGACAAGTGAATAAATGAATCAATTGATAAGAAGTATCTAATAATTATCTAGGTTAATTACCTAATTGTCTAGAATTTCTCTTAGAATTCTAAACTGTTGAATATGTCAATAGCATAGCTTTAACAAGATCCTGCTGGGAAAAAAACTTATAAAAACTAGTCTATAATACATTAATTTAATAATTAACCATATTTTAATGGATTTCAGTTTAGATTAACTCTCATAGAGGTATATATTTTTGCATTTCAAACAACTCCAAATAACTCTCATTGAAACTAGACTACCAAGTTAGAAGCTCAAAATTACAATGGTACCATGTGAAAATAATCAACTGTGAAAGAGGTTAAATCGATCAACTTTAAACACATAAGGAGAATAATATATACTCATAAAAAATTCTGCTCTGACCCAAAATGGAAACTAAATCATTAATGGAGTTTTTATTCACCACTGTACCATTCCCAAGGTCCTAACTTCTCATCTCTAACATTTTAATATTCTAAACTGTGTGCCAGAAGAGAGCAGAGACTCATTGATTTTTATCTCTATATCCCCAGCACCCAGCAAAATGCCTATCACATGGTAGGTACTGTGAGAGAAGATTCAAAATGAAGGAAACATGGCTAACAGTCATTCAAAATAGAGTCCAAAGGACACTGAGGGAGTAATTCTCAGAACAGTAAACTTCTAACTTTTGTCAGTTGCAACTTTTTTTTTTAAGATTTTATTTATATAGGGAAAGAGATCACAAGTAGGCAGAGAGGCAGGCAGAGAGAGCAGAGGAAACAGGTTCCCTGCTGAGCAGAGAGCCCAACACAGGCCTTGATCCCAGGACCCTGGGATCATGACCTGAGCTGAAGGCAGAGGCTTTAACCCACTGAGCCACCCAGGCACCCCAGTTGCAACTTTTCAACTGCAACTGAAACATATCCTTCCACTTTGGACTGACATGGAGATGAAACAACACTTATTAGCTAAATAACCAAACATGTGTTGGACAGTCATTTTAAACTCTCCTGGCACCAACCATAATTCTTTCAGAACAACTTATGTAACTGCAGTTTTTCCTTTTATGAGCCCGCACTCCTCACTTGGAGCAGGGCGGCTCTGTGTTTCCCTAAGATCCTTAAGACCCAAGTAAACTCTTTGGTTGCTTTATAGCCTCTTTTTCTTGATTGACACTATTAATATTGGCAAGATGAATTAAAGAAGACTTTCCAGGGGAGTGTGGAATGAAATGCAGAAATGCACTTAAAGTACTTTACCTGATGCCCAGCATGGAGCAGATGGATAAATGTTGGCTGGCTGAAAGGCAAAGTCTTCCTCACCTCCATCTTCTCCTGTCTCCACTCTTACCTAAAGTCTGTCATATGCAAGGCCAGCATGTGTGGACTTGCTGAGCCTCTGACCCACTCAGCCAGGAAGAGGCCATGTATATAGAAGGAAAAAACAAGAAGTGTTAGTCCACACACCAGGCCCGCAGCCTTGTCTTCCAATGAAAGAACTCTTTTGGATTTAGTTGTCCCATCATTAGGTGGCTTGATTTTTCTATGCTTATCGTCTAAGCTGCCATTCTTTTAGCCTACCTGCACATCAGAGCTTTTGTAACTCTAGCAATATTTTGGTCAATTTTCATTTTTATAGAACTTCTTAAGAAACTTCATTACTCAGCCATCAGAAAGGATGAATACCCAACTTTTGCATCAACATGGATGGGACTGGAGGAGATTATGCTGAGTGAAATAAGTAAATCAGAGAAAGACAATTATCATATGGTTTCACTTATTTGTAGAACATAAGGAATAGAATGGAGGACATTAGAAGAAGGAAAGGAAAAAGGAAGGGGGGGAAATCAGAGGGGGAGAGATGAACCATGACAGACTATGGACTCCGGAATTCAAACCTAGAGTTTTAGAGGGAAGGGGGTAGGGGAATGGGTCAGCCCCGTGATGGGTATTAAAGAGGGTAGGGATTGCATGGAGCACTGAGTGTTATACCGGAACAATGAATCGTAGAACACCACATCAAAAACTAATGATGTACTGTATGGTGACTAACATAACATAATAAAAATATAAAAAATAAAATAAAATAAAACAAATGTTGCTACCATAAAACAGTTAAAAAAAGAAACTTCATCTATGATGAAATATTAGACAATAATCACACACCTAATTAATGAGACCTTCCTGAGAACCTAACTGATAAGAGCAACTGTGTCCCAAACATGCTATCCATCTGTGCAACAAAAATACTGGTCCTATGAGAGCCCTGACTGAAAACAAAGATGGAAGAAATATTCTGAATAGTCACCAAGAAACAATTAACCAAATACTGACATAAAAGGGGAAAACCATAATTTTGTAATATTTTAATAGACCACTGTATGAAAGTTCTTGATCAAAAACTTGCTTGAAATCCCATTAGAAAAGAGAATAGCAAATGCAATTTTAGAGACTCAAAAGGCACAGTTAGCATGGTAAAATGCCAAGTGCAAAACAAGCTTGAGGTTTTGTTAGAACATTTATAAGAATCTTTCAGGGGGCGCCTGGGTGGCTCAGTCATTAAGCGTCTGCCTTCGACTCAGGTCATGATCCCAGGGTCCTGGGATTCAGCCCCACACCGGGCTCCCTGCTCAGCGGGAAGCCTTCTTCTCCCTCTCTCACTCCCCCTGCTTGTGTTCCCTCTCTTGCTGTATTTCTCCCTGTCAAATAAAAAAATAAATAAATCTTTTTTAAAAAATCTTTCAGTAAGGAGAGTTTTAATAAGAAGAATCCTTAATAAATTGCCCCCACCTTGTCATGCTTCAAGATGTGCCCTATTCTACCACGCTCAGTGGATGACTAAGGAGCATAATCACCAAATTTTCAGCAGGACTGTACCCATCTATCAAAGTCAAAACACTGGTAGGGATACTGACAGTCCCTTAATATTGGGACATATAGAAAATAGGTCCAAAATGCTTATGAAGGGAGGAGGTTATTTATTTAAAGAGAGCAAATATTTAATGTTTCCTTTCTGTGAAGAAGGAAGATAGTAATGCCAGCTAGGAAGGAGGATAAATCCTCCAGATTCCTTTGAAGAAAGGAAAACCCACACAGCACATGGTTTCTTGCCCAAACTTATAGAGTTCAAACAGGTGTCAATAACAGTCTTCATACCAAGATCTCCATAATGCTTCCGAGGCATCCCTATCCATCTCCCCAAACAAAAAATAATCCACAAAAAAATGGGAAGGGTGTCCCAGAAAATAGGAGCCTTAGACCAAATGGAGTAGTGGAAGTTACAGGGGCACTGATAAATGTTTAACAACCAGCTCCCCAGGGCAAAGAATGGAAGGAGGCAGGATGGAAAGCCCTGAATTATAACATTTGCCAATTTCCATGGTGTAAATACTCCACCCTGGCCAATCTCAAGCTACCAACATGAAGTCACTGAACATGAAATTGGGAACCGAGAAGCACAATGGGCTCTTAAGAACAGGTATCAGCCAGCTCCAACACAAACTGGAACAGGCAAGAGGGAGCCATGGCAGTCACCGAGATCTATGGGTACGTCCTGGTTACTGACCGACTATGGAAGACATCATAATGGCCTCAAAGAAGTCCACATCCTAATCCCAGAACCTGTAAATACGTTACCTCACAGGGCAAAAGAGACTCCCCAGATATAATTAAGGATCGTGGGATGGGAAGATTATCCTGGATTATGTAGTCACAAGTGCCTTAAGGGGAGAAAGCGAGATGATAGAGGAGATATGACAGAGTTAAGAATGTGCCATGGAAGGGAACCATGAGCCAAGGATGACCTCTGGGAGCTGGAAAGGGCAAGGAACAGATTCTTCCTAGAGCCTCTAGCAGGAGCATAGCTCTGCAAACACCTTGATTTGAGCCCTGTAACACCTATTTTTGACTTCTGACCTTTGGCCCTATAAAATATGAAACTGTATTGTTTTAAGCAAGTAGATTTGTGGTTATTTGTTATACCAGCAGGTAGAAACTAACACACTGACTAAAACCCCAGATTCATAAAAATGCAGGTAGAGATCCATACACTAACACTAGGGACAAATACAAACTATAAGACAGAAGTCACATTACCTTACCCAGGGTCAACTCAGACCTGCAAGTAAAAAAGACAGCTTTCAACAGCAGGAAATTTCATGTGTTAAAAAAAAAAAAAAAAATCAGATTCTTTTTCAGGCTTGTCTGAGAAAACCAGGGCACCTGATCCCACTGGCCTCATATCTCATGGGACCACATATCAGCTGAGGGGGGACACAGTTCCCCCACCCACTGCCCTCATCAACAAGGTATGGCCAGTCTGGTCCCTGGTGCATGAAAGTAGGAAACCCCTGCTCTACACTGAGCTTGGCTGGCATAAAGAGGACAGATGGGAGGGAAAAGTCTCTCATCGTCCTCAACCCTTCTTCCCCTTCCATCCCCACCCACTATGCTGGGTGTTGAGAGTTCCAGAGAAGAGAGGAAATGGCACACACCTCCATCCCCCCATTTCTCCCAGCAGCCTGTGTTAGTTTGCTGTGGCTGCTGTAACAAGCTACCCCAACCGGTGGCTCAAAACAAGACAGTTATTCTCTCACTCTTCTGGAGGTCAGAAGCCTGAAATCCAGATGTCAGTAGGGCCACATTCCCTCCGAAGGCTCTCGAAGAGAACCGTTTCTTTGCCTCCTCCGGCTTCTGGTGGCTATTGACATTTCTTGGCTCTGTCTTCACCTCCTCACCTCCTTGGGTATCTATATCTCCCTTTGCCTCTCTCTCAGAAGGACACCTGTGATGGCACTTGGGGCCCACTCGGATAATCCAGGGCCATCTCCTCATCTCAAAACCCTTAACTATACCTACAAGGACCCTTTTTCTAAATAAGGTGACATTTACGAATTCCAGAGATTAAAACTTATCTTTGGTGTCCATTACTCAACCTACTTCAGTGTCCATTAACTCCCTAACCCAGGGAAGAGCCAAGGGAAGGAACCCCACCACTGACAGATGCTGCCAACCTGAGGGGGTAGGAGAGACTTAGGAGCCAGGCTCCCCGTGCCTGGATATCCCTCTTGCCCTCTTAGTCACTGCCCTGCTGGAAAATCCTCTGGCTGCTTCCCCATGGCACCAGAAATACAACCCTGCCTCCCTCTCAGAGCCCAGAACCGTCCTCTCCCCCCAACTCACCTACCCACTGCCTCCTTTTACTCCTCAACAGGGAAGGCTCCCCCTTCTCTCAACCCAGATAGGACATTCTTGGAAAGGCCTTCCCCAGCCCCCTACTCAACATCAGAGCCATCTTATCTTCCCTTCTTTTTGGCACTTGTCACTACCTGGAATTACTCATCTTGTTCTGCTTGGTTCTTGCTTGTCTCCCTCCACCAAATAGAAGGTCCAGGAAACCAGGGACCTTGCCCAGCTTGATCTTACAGCAGCCTCCTGGCCCACAAGACTGGTGTTCCAAATAATTAAAGCTAAATGAACGGTTTTCCCATTTCACACCACAAGGATGATTTCAAGTCCAGCCTGGTACTGCTGCCTTCCACCTGGGTCATTTTTGACAAAAATAAAATAGTTTAATACATGATTCCCAGGTTTCCTTCAAATGTGCTCAGTTAAATCACTAATGTTAAAAAGCTTTTCTAACCAGACAATTATATGGTGCTGCCTTCCAGCTGGAGTGCAAAAGCCATTATGTTTCTTTGAAACGCTTTTTCCTCACCTAATTAGTTTCAAATGTTGATATTAATCCAGAAGCTCAATTGCAGGTGTGGCACTGGGGTACTCACAGCCAACCCCCCTCCACCTGGGGGGACAACAAGGGGGTAGTAACCTATCCATGCAAACTTCCAAGGAAAATGGAATGTTTCAACAATTCAACAAATATTAGCCTTTATTATTATATGAAATACATCTATATATGGAACACTTAAACATCATGAAAACATGAATTTTTAAAAAATCATTAAAATGTGAAGCAATGTTTTATTACAAGAAGATGGACGCTAAAAGCCTGTAAGTTTGGAATACAAAGATTCCCATCTAGGGACGCCTGGGTGGCTCAGTTGGTTGAGCGACTGCCTTCAGCTCAGGTCATGATCCCGGACATCTGGGATCAAGTCCCACATCAGGCTCCCTGCTCGGCAGGAAGCCTGCTTCTCCCTCTCTCACTCCCCTTGCTTGTGTTCCCTCTCTGGCTGTATTTCTCTCTGTCAAATAAATAAATAAAATCTTTAAAAAAAAAAAAAAAGATTCCCATCTTTCAAGGCCTCTGTTTCCTCAGTTGTAAAATAACTTCTGCAAGTCTGTAGGTGTCAGGCTTCTTAAATTTTGTGCCCCCCAACCTTCTAGAAACTAAAAGTGGAAAAGGGAATATAAAACAAAGAGGAACAGAGGCACAGATCTCAAAGGAGTCCATAACCCAAAAAGGTGAAGACCACCTAATTTGGCGCCCCAGCAAAGGACTACTGAGATTTCATTTAACAAAGTAAGAAAATTAAAGAGGGCACACACACACACCCCTACCACCTATTATTATGATCATTTCTCTAAGGATATTTTAAATCAAAAAGAAAAGCAAGCTCAGAATAAATAAGCTTAGCCCTTTAATGGGACATGTTTACATGTATGTATGTTACACTGACCCACCCCCAGCACTATTCTTATTTCTTTTTGGTTCACTGAGACCAGCGGAAATAAATTTTATACCCACAGGCACTGGCCTATAGACCAGAGTTTGGAAATTACTTGTGAAAGCTGAGTGACAGTAAAGAATGTGCAGTCCCACCTCCCACCCTCATGAGCTTTACTCACTTGGAAAAGAGGGAAGTCTACCCCCAGGAAGGCAAGGCAAACCCAGCAAACAAAGACAAGATAAATCTTGCCTTCTAAAATCAAAAGGTCAAGTCTACATGTACATAAGAGTATTTGAAGAGAGATGAAGTAGGGCAGAACCCTTTCGCTCCCGCATCAACCCAAGGCTTCAGGGCCCCATGGCTACTCTGGGGAGCTGACATCAGCCGAGAGAGAGGATAGGGAGGACACAGCATGTACAGGAGGTGATCTGCGGGGGTGGGATAAGGTCACAGCCACATCCCAGCTGACGGATGCCAAGCAGATGTCACTTCTGAGGATCCTTCCTCCAGGGCACTGTGCTTTCTGCAGATGCCTGCTCCCATCAGGCTTCTGAAAAGACTCCAGGCAAAGGATAGAGGGTCTGGGTTCTGCACTCCAGCCCTTGCTGGTGTCAGCATCTGAGCCCCATATAATAAAAACCATGGGGACCAATTCTCACCATTATGACCACTGGGTCATTATCACTAGTAGTTAGGTATTACGAGACATAAAAACACTAGTGCTGCCATTTGGGTCTGGAATTGTCATCTCTAGACACTGGGACAGGACACAGATCAGAGCTGCTTCTTTCTGGCTATGCTGGGGATGGCCTTCTCAGGCCCTGGGATGTTACCAGGCTCTGCAACTGTGAACTGTTCAGAATGGGAGCACCAGCGCTACCCCCTCAAAGCTCTAATGCAGGCACTGTGTGTAGTTCCAAATACGACCTACAGGAGAATGCACTGGCCACCAAGGGCAAGGGCCACAGCAGACAAGACCCATTTGCTTCTCTGATTCACCTTTAGTGACAGCCCACTGGGTACTGATGAGGTCCTGCCCTTTGGCTCCAGATTGTGCAGCTTAGAGAACAGAGAGGGTGGGCCTCCTACTTTCTCTCTTGATGGCTGTGACCTCAAGATGAATTTTAGAGCTCCTCTGTGTGTTTACTAATCTAAAGAAAGGTATAGAAAATATTAATGTTGTGGCACTTGGAAATGCAAGAGACAATGTTAATGCTGGATGCTTGAGGCATGGTAAATGATGGGTCTAACGAATTGATTAACTTACTCAGAGTCTCCAGGAATATGAGACTTTCCCCCCAAGAATTATTAAATGCCAGTTTCCTCCCTGCCAGAGGCCTCTCAAGTCTTTATGAGACATCATGAGATGCTCCAGGCAACATTCCAATAGGCTTACACTCCAAGATCCAAGGGATCTCCGCAAATGCCTTTATCTCAGTATTCCCATTTAAAATGCCAAGGCTCAGAGCACTCTCAGCAAGGAAGGGTTGACCCCGTGGGTGGACCGGCCACTCATCTGATTCTTGGGCCCCTCTTCTTCTGGCACTCTGCTACTGAATAGGCTCTGCCAACAGCAGGTGCCGGAGAGGGACTCGAGGCCAGAGGCATCAAAGGCTTAAAGGTTCCCCCCACTCCTCTCCCACCTGATCCAAGTAGGACACCAAGAAAAACAAACATCCCCATGGATTCCACTTTTACTTCTCTCCTAATGTCTTCTGCCATTAACATACGCCCCCCCACCATACCTTTCCGCATCATTAGAGGAAAACCCGAGGACGGTATGCGTTTGACTCTATGGAGGATGGTGTCCACATCTAGTCCCAGCAACTTGGCCACAGGACGGTAGCCAGCCACCCTGTGCATTCAGCATCCTGTCTCCAAGAACCCCTTAACTCAGCCCACGAAGTCTGAGCAGTGCAAGGACAGGAACCTGCTTCAGGCGAGGGCCACAGAGGGCAGAGGACTGCTGTTACATAACACAAGCAGACTCTGATGGAGACATCCATTAAAGGAACAATAAACTGTGACCCAGGAAAAAGACCAAGGGAGCAATTGCTCCTTTAGTATTGATGTTCCCTGAGGGGGTAAGAGAGGGGTTGGGGCTTTAGGGGCCCAAACCCAGGTAAATAGCTACATTAACATTATAGAAATATACTAATTAATACAGCCAGAGAGGGCCAGAAGAAAAGAGGTTTTCTCATTTCTATTCAAACAATCCCATTAGCAACCTTTCAAAAGGGTGAAAAATAAGGTTTTCAGAAAGCAAATGGCCAGAGAATTCTCCTAAGGAAGGAAAACTGACCCGGTTTCAGCCACCAAGAGCTATGTGGGCTTGCATTTGTGCGCCCCAGGCCCTCTTCCCAGTCCCTGACGCAGGTCATCTGGAGACTTCACAAGGAACAACGGACAATGGCTATTCTGACCTTAGATCAATAAGGTCCACATTATATGCACAGATTAAAGACTCTTTGTGAGGAACCATGGAGATGCAAGCGGTCAATTTACAAGGAGGGGTGATAAGGAGGCCTGGAGGTGCCTCCTGATCCCAGGCCCTGCTCTAAGGGCATCACACAACACCTCATTTATCCAAGGAGAACATCTCCTGAAGAAGGTACTATCAGCATCCCCATTTCACAGATGAGGACACTAAGGTCTGGAGCCAGAGGCTGAGGCCTTCCTTACCCCCAAACCTGTCTGAGCACAGAACACACACTCTGAGCTCTAAGCTGGCCTATCTCGGCACTGCTGGTGAGGGGGTTTTCCCATTCCCTGAGCCTTAACAGTGTAAGATTCCTCAAAGAAACTGGGGGATGCCTTCGCAAGACAGAAATGAGTACAGCCAAGATTTCTGTAGTGTTTGCTGCAGTCTTTCTAGCTGAATAAATTCATCTGGCTTCAACATTGCCTTTGCCTCACTGGGCGCCTCACCTCCATTTTGTAACAAATATAATGCCTAAGAGCCTACAATGTGAAAGAAAGAAAGAAAGAAAGAAAGAAAGAAAGAAAGAAAGAAAGAAAGAAAGAAAGAAAGAGAGAGAGAGAGAGAGAGAGAGAGAGAGAGAGAGAGAGAGAGGGGGAGGGAGGGAGGAAAGAAGAAGAAAGAAAAGAAAGAAAAAGAGCAAAATAATTTGCATCTTATAAATATATTCCCATGAAACAATTTGTAAGTAATTTTAAATAACAGGTTCCCTTTCATTAATTAGGCGTTAATTCATAGATGACTATCAATTGCAGTGAAGAAGCTAATGGCAGAGAAAATGAAAGAACTGAGTCACTGTCAACTAAGACAGCAATTAAGAACACACTAGACAGTAAGAGGAAAGTATGCAGCGTGTAACAAATAAATGGGTCTGACTTTTGCATACAAATTTGAAGAATACATGTAGCACAGAGCAGGTTATGGGGTACAGGGCTAAGGTTCTGAGGTGCTGGGAACCTGCTCCTCTGAGGGGATGCAGAACAGAAAGGAGCTGGCAATCCAGAGGGCAGGAGAGGATTCAGGAAACCCCTCCTTCTAACAACTGCATCCCTTTATATACAGCAGGTGGGCAAAAGTCCAAAAGCTGGCTAGCACACAATCCTGGCAGGACTGCGCAGCACCACGTGATAGCCTCCAAGGCCGGTGGGGTATAGACTGGTACAACCTCTCTAAGGGTTGATTCAGCAAAATCTATCAACACAACCAATGCATACAGCCTTCACTTCTACACATCCACTTCTAACCTGAAAGAGAGGTGCCACATGAAAAGCGATGTCTGTGCGAGGTATTCATTGTAGGACGTGTGGAGGACAGCAGAAGGTAGGTCTCAAAGGCACCTGGTTAGAAGTATAATGACCCAGGGGCGCCTGGGTGGCTCAGTCGGCTAAGCGACTGCCTTTGGCTCAGGTCATGATGCCGGAAACCCAGGATCAAGTCCCATATCAGGCTCCCTGCTCAGCGGAAGCCTGCTTCTCCCTCTCTCACTCCCCCTGTTTGTCTTCCCTCTCTAGTTGTGTTTCTGTCAGATAAATAAATAAAATCTCTAAAAAAAAAAAAAAAAATTAGGATTAAGTTTGCCTGTCAGCTCACACAACACATACATTACTTATAGTTAACTGTTCCCATGAAGACTAATTGTGAACGCTCCTACTATGGCCCAATCAAACACAAAGTTTTCTCTAAAAACTTCCACCATCCATACAAAACAGGAATTTAAGGGCGCCTGGGTGGCTCAGTTGGTTAAGCGACTGCCTTCGGCTCAGGTCATGATCCCGGAGACCCAGGATCGAGTCCCACATGGGGCTCCCTGCTCGGCGGGAAGCCTGCTTCTCCCTCTCTCACTCCCCCTGCTTGTGTTCCCCCTCTAGCTGTGCTTCTCTCTGTCAAATACATAAAATCTTTAAAAAAAAAAAAAAAGTATAATGACCCATTTGTAAAAGGCCCTACTACATGGGTATAAAAAAAACAGAGGAAATATTCTTGCTCTAATATGGGAAGACTTCTAAAATGCATTCTTTTTTTTTTAATTTAAATTCAATTTAGTTAACATGTACTGTATTATTAGTTTCAGGGGTAGAATACTGTGACTCACCAGTTACATATACCATTCAGTGCTCATCACATCACATGTCCTCCTTAATGCCCATCACCTAGTTATCCCATGCCCCCACCCGCCTCCCCTCCAGCAACCCTCAGTTTGTTTCCTTGTCTTTTATGTTTTTTCTCCCTCTCTGTTTTTGTCTTATTTCCCCTTCCCTTCCCCTGTGTTCATCTGTTTTGTTTCTTAAATTTCACAGGAGTAAAATCCTATGATATTTGTCTTTCTCTGATTGATTGATTTATTTATTTCACTGAGCGTAATACCCTCTAGTTCCCTTCACGATGTGGCAAATGGCAAGATTTCATCCTTTTGATGGCTGAGGAATATAAAGTGCATTTGTAAATGGAAAAAAGCCGGGCTTATAGCAACATATATACTGTGCTACCGTTTATGTAAAAAAGAGGGAAATGAAGAATAGATATTGGTGTTGGCTTGTATATATGATAAGCATATATCTAGAAAGACAAATTAAGAGCAGTTATTACCTGTTCGGCTGGGAAGTAGGAAGGGGCACAGGGAAAATAGAGGTAAGAAATAAACTTTTTCTGTGTGCCATTTTATGCTTTTTTGATGTTTTAGTCAACTGCATTGCCTAGTTTAAACATGAACATACTCAATAATCCCATCATTATATATCTAATTCTATTAATATATCCCTTCTTTTAACTCATCGGTACTTAGTGTCCCTTCTCAGGATACAGTCTATCAGTCATTTATACACTATCAAGAATTACTGGAATTCACTACCTCTCTCTTCTGTGTGACTTAGAGTATCAGCAAAGGTTGGAAGGTGTGAAAGCAAACTCGGTGGGAAGCTTCAGGGGGCTGGCAGGCCTGAGGGGAGGGTACATATGGGAACCATAGGCAGCAGAAGGCCCTGAGCACAGAAACCAGATGAGTTTACTGCACCCTCCCCCAGAGGCTTTCCTGAACTGCGGTGAATCCCCACATGGCCTCACTCCAGGACACAATGAGCTGCATTCCACAGTCTTTTCATGTCCTTTACCTCATTTACCCTTCCAAAACCTGATTCATATCTGACAGACTGGGTCTATAGAAGTCCAGTGTCCTTATCAACTCGACACACAAACCCATATAAAACACACATCTTTTCTCTTAGGCCAGCTTCAGCTAACTTATGCCACAAGCTACATATTTTTGTGTGGTAGATGAATAGATTTGTTAATTTTCCTACAAAGAAATATACTAGGTCTACCTAGGTGTTTAGTTAACCTTACAAGACCACTTGTTCTTAGAAGCTACTTCATTGTTAAAGGAAACTTCAAAGTCATTTCTCAACATCCTAATTTTACATGATGGACAGTTAAGGGCTGATAAGTTGGACCACAGGGCCTGCCTCTTGTGCATTCCTATCCCCACCACCACTCTATCCCCGGGAACTCCAATTCTTCCTTATGTCTCTATTTTTGTGTTTCCACGTTACTTACCCCCTGCTAAGAAACTTTTGTGTTTTTCTTATTTATTATGCTTATCTTTATTGTCGGGCTTCCCTTCACTAGACTATAAGCCCCACCGGGGCATGGATCTTCTTTCCTGTTCATTGGTGGATCCTAAAGGCCTGGAGCAGTACATGGTGCATAGCAGATGCTCAAGAAATAGTTGCTAAATACATCTCAAAATCAAAAATCTCCATTGGTTAAAAGACACACACATGCATCACTCATCCCTCAAGGGATTCTGACTTTTCAAATCCACTTAGATATCTCATAAATTAATAAAAGCAAGAAGAGCACAGAAAACTTACACAACAAAATAATAAAAAGTTCAAGATTTGAAGTGTTTAGAGAAAGCGAACTCATACTTCAGATTATCCCCTGGAGGGATCTATTAAGGTATGTTCCATTAATATAATCTGCGGGACTGCCTGAGGTTTTAAAAAGATCTTTGTTCTCAGAACAGACGACCCGATGAGAGATTCTACCATTACTGACTAAGGCTCTCCTGTCTTTTTTCCATCAGAGTTAAAAGCCTTTCACATTATGCTTTCTTTAAATAAAGTTGTAAAGCAGCATACACTGGAACAGAACACTGGAAATGTAATTTAATGGGTGAACTCCCTCCAGCCTCACTTGGTACAGAATGGATACAGGAATAATTACCTCTGACCTCTATTTTCATTAGTTAAAAGTTCCGTGCAAAGTTATCATATCCCCTGAGATGCAGCCCCAATCAGATCTTTAGTCTGCAGCAAGATCACCAGGTATAAACAAAGGGATAGGTGGGTGAGGCATGATGGACACCTGACCTTATTAAAGGGCTTGTAAGGGGCCAAAACTATTCCCAATCTTATGCTGCTGCATCCTCATGGGTTGTCAATTATTTCAATGTATGTCTTGAAACTCTCTAAAAAGTGTATGAGCCCTCAGTTCAAGATGGCAAACCCAATATACACTGAAACTTCCCTCTGCACCTTATTCTCTACACTAAATATAATGAGATAATTGGAGGGAAAATTATATTAATTACCACCCCTACAGTGAGGCTCTTAAACAAGGAAGGGAAACCTGTATAGACCAGAACTAGATATACCTCTCCAGATGAAAGAGGCATGGAGGAGCCCCCTGGAGGAGCCCCCTGGGCCCCACCACCACCACCAAAAGCAGAGATACCAGTGGAGTGAGAGGGGATGAACACCAGCAAGCCCACTCTAGGATCAGGGCCAGATACTCCCCACCTGCTGAAAGTGGGCATGGAGAGAGGGGAAGGTGCCACCCACGTCCCCGGTCAGCACTGCAGGCTATCCAGGACCAACGTGGGAACATCCAGGGACCAACCCCTGCCACAAAACTGGAGGCTTCCTAAAACATTTAAGTGGGCTTGCTAGGGAGCCAACTCTCCTTCGAGATCCTCAAGGCAGACCAACACCTTGAAACACAGTTGGTAAACAAGACCAACCTACTACAGAAGTTCCAGAACACACTCACCACTCAGACTTTTTTAGAAAAAAAGGAGAGGAAATGCATCATCAAATCAAGTCAAGGACACTGAGCTACTCCAATACCAAAAGGGGCTGTGGATCACTGGGTTGGATTGACAGAGGACATGAGAAGCAGGACTCACACCTAGGCAGCCATTCAGCCAGCTGGGCTATAGATCACTTTTCTGGATAATGGATAAGTGTCATGGGTACATTTGCACCCAGGAAAGTTAATCCAAAGTAATCTTGAGGAAATGCTTTCTGTCAAGAGGCTCCATCTCACTGCTCTCGTGATGAAGTTACAGAGAGAAGAGATGTGTCACTTTCCCTTGTTTCATCAGCACTCTTTCTCACTCTCTAGTGACCATGTTCCATGCCACTCCCCATATGGTGCACCGTGCAGAGCCTGGTCCCTGACATTCCCGAGGTAACTCAGACAAATGCAAGTTTCTCCTCTCTGCTGGCCGGGAAGACTATCACCAGGAATCTTAAAACAATTTCCATTCATCCAGAAAAGTTGTCAGTGGGTTGGTTGCAAGGGAGAGAGATGCACTGTTCCAAGCTTCAGACACAGTATGGAAAAGAACGTAAGAATTCATCCAAGAGAGATTTTTGAATATGTCCTAAATTCTCTCATGATGCACTTTCTTTTTAAATAAATGATTAAAATGCAAATAGAGGACCACTCAGAACACAGTGTTATCAGAAGATGGACAAGCCCATTCTCCCACTTGTGTGACCTTGGCAAATAGCAGTGTTTCTGAACTTCACCTTCCTGGTGAGGACAAGAGACCTTAGAACACATCTCCCAGGCTTGGTGAGATGGTGTATATAAATGGTTTGACATATAGTTAATATGTAACAGTGAGAGCCCAGCACACAATAGCTCTTATGCAGACAGTGCCTACAGGATTGGTTAAACCTACTCTTCTTCATAGGAACTCAAGACGGCCATATTTCCCAGCCTCCTCTGCAGTGAAGTTGGGGCCATATGACCAGATTCCGGCCACTGAATGGGAGCAAAAGTGATATACATCACGTTCTGGCCTGGCCCCTAAAACATCTCTTGTACCCCGTGTGTAGCACTGTTTACCCACTGGCCCATGGGTCCTGCTAAGGGCTCTCGTAGTCCTTTGGGAGTAAAGCCTCCAGAAGAGAAGACCTGGCATCCCAAGTCATTCCCTATAAACATGGACCATGAACACACTATTCACTGCTAAACCAAAGAATGATTTTTTTTTTCTGCTATCACATCATATGATTTACCAGCCTCATTTCCTTTTTTTTCTGATGACTTCACTCTGGTTTCCTCCTTCTCCCTGCTCCAGCCAAAATGGCATCTCCAGCCCATCACGCTGGAGCTTCCTGGGGCCTACATTAGACCGGATGTCCACTAGTTAGATATCCTACACTTGACAAAGAAGAAAAAGGGTGAGTTTTTGCTCCAGTCACTTCTGAAACTACTCTATCCTTGCTCTTGACTGAGAGTGATTAGAGCACAGAGGTAAACTGGAAGTTATATTCCTATTAGATTATCTATCAGCTGCCACTGTTATTGTTGAGAACTTTGGCGCCAGATACTGGATTCTTTCTCTACAAACTTGAGAACCGTCTCTCTATCCCCAGTGTTTCAAATCTCACTCTCCTCACTTATCATAATGTCCCCCATTATGCCAGCTGAGATGTTCCATCTTGAGACTCCTGTCTTCAGTTCTGAAAAACTGTATTTTCTATCTGTAATAATTTCCAACCCTCTGTTTTGTGGGCCTATGGTTAGTCGGATGTTACCCCACCTAGATCAATCTCCTGACTTTCTAGTCTTTTCTCTTCTTTTAAGATTTATCTATCTATCTATTTATTTATTTATTATTTATTTATTTATTTGGGAGGTTGGGAGAGAGGGGGAGAAAGTCTCCAGTCAATCATGGAGCCTGACATGGTGTGGGTCCCACAACCCCCAGATCATGACCTCAGCTGAAACCCAGGGTCAGATGTATAACCAACAAAGCCACGCACGCACTCCTCTTTTTTTTTTAAATAGGCTTCACACCTGGTGTGTGGTCTTAACTCACAACCTAGAGATCAAGATTCTCATGTTCTACTGAGCCAGCCAGGTGTCTCTAGGACAATGTTTTGAGGCTCATCCATGTTGTCCATCCGCAACCCTGAGATCACGACCCTGACAGCACAACCTGTGCCGAAACCAAGAGCGGGATGCTTCACTGACTTCACCTGACCACCCAGGTGCCCCCTTTCTATTCTCTTCCTATCTGCTTCTATACCTTTGACATTTTATTCTACTTATAGGTAATGTTCTTCATATTATCTTCCAAACCATCTACTGAATTTTTTATTTTGGCTATCACTTTTCAATTCCAAGTACTTTTTTGTTCCTTTTTCTTCATTTTCTTTTATAGTTTTCTACTCTTACTTTTTATCCTCAATGCATTTTTATTCTTGATGGTAAGTTTTTTTAAATGTCTTCTTTGCCTCCCATTTCTGAATTTCTCCAGATTTTCTCTTTCTCTGTTGTTTGTCCTGTCTCCTTCACATTAGCAGTTTTCTTTAACTCTGGTTATCCTTAGATGTCGACTGATAAAGGACTGAGCCCCCAAAACCGACCAGAAACCCTCTAGGTGTGTGTCAGCTACTGGGTTTCCTTAGAGCCAGTCTTTTCACCAGAAAGCAATCTTTGCACTTTCTACCTGGTGAGCTCATTCTCTGTTCTTCACATGCACTCTCTCCTAAGCCTAACTTGATGGTATAATTTCCTATCTAGAGACCCCTAAGAGAATAAAGTTCAGGGCAAGAAAAGGGACACTGTTAATGACTACAATCAATAACTATTCATAACTCCTGGGACATCAGGCACAGACCAGGACTGTCCCGGGACACCCAGTCTTCTTACTTATATCTGTTTTCCCACTTCCCGGTTGCCTGCCAGGAACTGCGGAATCAATAGAACTCTCACTTTGTACATATTATTTTTCTTTCAACCAAAGCGAATCCATGTGTTAACCAGATAATTAAAATATGTGTTCTGATTAAGGCTGCCTTTCTATTAATCATAGTAAATAGACCACATGCACTTTTCTCCTCCTCCTGAAACCACATTAAAAGACAGTAAAGGAATAAAGTGAGTATATAAAGTCATAAGATAAGGGATGGGGAGGGGCTACAGCAACAAAATTCCTATATTTGAGAAGATGGCCTGGTAACTGGGCCTTAGGGCTAGATTCCTCCATTCTGTTAACTGCCTGCAGCAGGTGCACCCAGCTGGTCCTGCAGAACCCTGGGCAAGTTTAAAACACAGAGGGATGCCAGGGTGCCTCAGTCAGTTTAGCGTCTGCCTTTGGCTCAGGTCATGATCTCAGGGTCCTGGGATGGAGTCCTGCATCAGGCTCCCTGCTCAGCAGGAAGCCTTCTTCTCCCTCTGCCTGCTGTTTCCCCTGCTTGTGTTCTCTCTCTCTGACAAATAAATGAATACAATTTTAGGGGAAACAAACAAACAAACAAACAAACGGAGGTACCTTGTGTTCCACAAGCCAGAAATGAAGTGCAGAGCTCAAAGGAGCAGTCCCTTGAAAGCCTAGCTGCTGGGCACTAGGACCCCAGGTCCTTTCACCCCCACACCCAACCATGACCTGACCCTCTCTACTCCTTCTGCATACTGGGGGCTGAAATCCTCTGACCTAGGTTTGCCAAATAAAACAGAGGGTATCTTGTTAAATAAACAACAAAATCTTTTTAGTAAAACTATGTTCCAAATACTGTGTGAGACATGCTTATACACTAAAAATTGCAGGTTGTTTATCTGAAAATTGAATTTAACTGAGAGAGCCATTTTTTTACTTGTTAAATCTGATCACCTGATTAATGAACAAAAGAACGGCCGGAAAAATATCTGGAATTCACAGTGTTCTGAGGTCCATTAAAAGTGGTCAGGAGAAGCTGAGATGAGTTCCCTGTTTTTTACAGCTGACTTGTTCAACTTTTTAGTTCTATTTGATTTCGTCTAAAGAATGAAACCCAATTTCTCTGTTGTCGAGTCAATTCTTTCCTTTACAATTTCTTCTACTGCTTTAATTCTGAAATCAAGTACACATCTGACCAGATGATGTTCCGGCCCGATTTAATAGGTTCATTTCTTACATTCACTTCCTCAATCTATCTAGAATTTATTTTGGATTAAATTAACACAAGGCTCAAATTCAAGTCTTTTACCAAATAATTAACCAGTTTGGACTGTTTATTAAACAACGTTACATTTCCTAGTGATCTCAGACCACATTTACATTTACTGAACACAAATGTGAGAGTTGGTTTCTTTTTTTTTTAATAATTTATTTTATTTTATTTTTTCAGTGTTTTAAGATTATCATTGTTTATGCACCACACCCAGTGCTCCAAGCAATACATACCCTCCTTAATACCCACCACCAGGCTCATGAGAGTTGGTTTCTAAGCTAGATGCTTTGTTCCATGAATCGATGATTCTTGAACCTATGCTATATGCTTTTTGTTACTGTAGTTTCAAATACTATAGCAATACTCGTCAGTATCAAATAAGTCAAGCTTCCTCATCATTGTCTGAATTGCTCAAATTTACTTATTCTCACCTTAATTCTCAGCATGTTCCAAAATAAATATATGATAATTAAACGTGTAATTTTAAATTTTCTGGTAGCTACATTTAAAAGTAAAAAAAAAAAAAAGTGAAATCAATTTCAATAACATACCTGGTTTAATCCAATACCTCCAAAATGTTATCATGTCAACATGTAATCAATACTTTTACATTGTGAGATAGTTCACATTCTTTTTATTGTACTGTTTTCAAAATCCAAGGTTTATTTCACATTTATACAGCATCTCCATGAACACCAGCCATATTTCCATATTAGCTAGAGGAGGCCCCATGGCCATCATATCAGACTGTGCAGTTCTAAGTAAACCAGAGACTCCTTTTAACAAACTGTGTCTCCCACAAAATGCAATAATAATAATTTTGAACTAGCAATAAGGAAAATATTTTCACACCAAAATCCTGATGTCTCAGCCAGAGAATATTCCTATTTTCCTAAGCACTTGCCTAAAATGTTAAAAAAAAAAAAAAAAAAAAAAAAGGAAAACATCAGAAAAGTGTATAGGCCAATATAATCTCATGGCTATTGGACCCTAAGTAACAGAATAATATGAACTATAATATGAACCCAGGAACGGCTCTCCCTACAGCCTACTCTGACAATTAGGGCTGTCGGAGTGGATACTGAAATGAGAAAATCACATGTACATGCTAGAGATCCTCTACATTTTATTTTACCTGGTGCTCTCCTCCCAGCTGGATATCTGCCGCGAAAGCTAGGAGATGAAATTGATATCATAGAGAACATCAGCTCAGGATTCTATGTTCAGAAACCCTCAGTATATTTTATTTGGTAGTAAACAATTTAACCTCACAAATACCCTTCCTATGTCTTTTGAAATTACTTTTCTCCTAGTCAGTATAATAATTTGAAGGGCTACAGCAACATAGACTTAATACAGAGTATTTTATATTAAATTACTAAAAACTAGAAATTATGTCGGCTCTGGAATGAACAACTGCCCAACAGGAGACCAATGGGAAATGCTTAGAGATATTAGCACAGAGCCTGGGGCAGGATCTTCTGGTGGGAGAAGGCCAGGGATGGGAGCTGAGAGTGGGAGCTGCAGAATGAATGTGCCCAACTCCCCACCCCACCCCCAACTGTGTGACTCACAGCAAATCCCCTGCCTGAATCTCAGCTGCTTCAGACATAAAGCAAGCCAGCCAGTGGGTCTAACTGACATTTCCCACACTTCCGCTATTTATGGGCCTAGATTGTGATATAAGTTCTATCCACCTACTTCCTATACCCTGGGTCAGCAAACACTTTCCTGTGAAGAGCCAGTAGTAAATGTTTTCAACTTTGTAGGGCAATTCTGTCATAACTGCTCAACTCTGTCATGGTTGAATGAAAACAGTCATAAACAATATGTAAACAGGTGAAACTTTGTTTCAATAAAACTTTATTTACAAAAAACAAGCAGGGGCTAGATTTAGTCCTGAGATCATACTTTTCTGACCTCCTGTCCTCTGCTATTTTTCCTTTAAAATTGATTCCCTTCATTAATGCTAATATCACCAATGGAATAACAGTATCACTTACCATACATACAGTATATTCAGGAACAAGAATATAAATCATATGCCTACAGTCACCTTGTAATACTGCACTTGAGAAAGGCTGCTTTTACTGGCAGTTAACAGCCTTGGAGGAATCAAGTTTCTGTGATGTCCTCCTTTAAGATTCTATTGTCGAAAATAGAGAAAGCAAGGAAGAGGCTTTGAGAGACGCCCACTGAAATACTGAGAGATAAAATGATGTGATATGTGAGGGTCAAAATAATACAGGGGGCAGAGGAGGGAAATAGTGGGGGTACAGATGAAACCAGACTCGGCGAAGAGTTGAACTGTTGAATTTGCAACATTTTATTATTCTGTTTTGTAAGTGTTTAAAGATGTCCACAATAAAATAAATAAATAAAACCAAAACAGGGAACACAATCATTAGCTTGAGGAGGGGAGTCAAAAAGAAGGTAAAGAAGGACCATAAGGGCGCCTGGGTGGCTCAGTGGGTTAAAGCCTCTGCCTTCAGCTCAGGCCATGATCTCAGGGTCCTGGGATCGAGGCCCATGTCGGGCTCTCTGCTCGGCAGGAAGCCTGCTTCCTCCTCTCTCTCTGCCTGCCTCTCTGCCTGCTTGTGATCTCTCTCTCTCTCTCTGTCAAATAAATAAATAAAATCTTTAAAAAAAAAAAAAAAAGGAAGGAACATAAGGGCTTAAAAGGAAGAACAGAGGCAAAAACAAAAGGTAGGGGGAAAGGAATAAGAGAAATGCAATAGATTTCATAAAGCCAATGGCCTTCTATTCCACAACAAATGTAGGGATCCAGGCACTTAGGAGCGCCTGGCCATCACTTAGTACAGGAAAATCAGCCAAAGAACAGAGGCTTTAATGAATGGCGCCCGCTAGATGAGGCACTCGGGATCTAGCTGCAGGGAGACCTCTCTGAGCCTGGGCTGCAGAGGATGCCACCAGGCAAGCCCAGAAAGCCAATCACCCCCCGGGGCCAAACAGGCAAAATCACAGCTTTGAACTGACAGATAGGAAACCTTGAATTCCACTGTGCTCCCAAGCAGAGAGTCTCTTCTTTTTAAACAATTCCACGTGAGTCTCCATGCCAAGCAGGAGAACAAAGCCATTTAATGCATTAGAAATGGACCGGTTTAATTTCATTGTCCAAACGTACTGGAACTGAAGCATAAAAAGTGAGCAAATGGTATAAATTAGCAAAGAGAGCCCCGCAGAGCGGCTGGCCCATCAGCACTCAATATTGAGGGAGCCTGGCCAGCTGCCTCCAGCTGGTTTACAGAAATACCCTGGACCACAGGAAGCCAGAGGCTCTGGCCTCTCACCAGGCTGCTGGCCCTACTTGGTTCCCAAGAAGAGGGTTCAAGGCACCTTAAAATGCTCTTGGAAAGGCCACACTGGCAAACCGAACTCAGGCCTTTCTTGCAGCAGTGGGCTCACTGCAGGAGACCTCTTGTGGTCAGATTGGTGGAGCCACAAGGAGCCTATTAGGATGGGGCTCTTTTAGGTATTACAAAGACAAAGACACACAAAGAATCACAAAGGCAGTGATTCACCCTCTTCTTTGTTATGCACAGGTACAGAACAGAATCAGCCTTTTAGATCTTTTAGGTTAAAAAAAGAAAAGTCTGATAAGAAAGAGGCACCAATTTAGCCTCTGGTCCCTCTCTTTCCTTGGAACTTCACACACGCTGTTCTGACTTTCATCGTGAAGGTGTCCAAAGATACATACAATATCACTTCCCTAATCAAAGCTCAAACCCAAGATTCTCACCTTATAGAGAATGTGGTTCTCACGTGGGTCTCTGACTTCCCAAAGGCTAGACACTTTTAACTTCAGGTTGGAGGCGGTGAGGAAATGGGAAAGGAGGGGTTTCAGACGTGGCCCACCAAAGAATGTTCAGGAAACCAGGAAATGGAGGAATGAATATGGAAAGGATGGGCTCAGTGTTGGCTCCCGTTCAGCCACGGTCCTTCAATGGTCCACATCTGCCTATGGGACAGCCCCTCTCAACATCCGGAGCATGGAGACCCTCACACACAGAAGTTCTGAGGCTGTGAGATCCAAAATAAGTGTAAGACGTCATCATGATGACTTCCCATTGTGACGACACACAGCTCAAGGAAGGAATTTTATCCACCAGTTCATCCTCCTTGCTTCTGCCAAGAGAGCAATGTAAGACCAGATGGGTGGGGGAATGGTGCCAGAATGAATGGATGAATGAATGAATGAATGAATGAACGAACACATGAACGGAAAGAACTTCTGATACATTTTGAAACGGCAAAAGTGCTGAAGGTGGATCCACGCTGGGTGCAGGCATACCATATTCTCTGGGGACTGAGAAGGAATGAAGACATGCTGCAAATGGAAGCTCCTGGAAGCTCAAGTAACCATGGCCGGGACCAGCGGACTTGCAGCCACAGTGAAGACATCTCCCACCATGCCCACATTCAATTTCTCTGGGACCTGATAAACATTGTTAACAGAGCCTCTTTTCTGCCTTAACAGCTCATGAATGGAGATGAGGAAACCCTGAGCTAGAATTGCCTTTCAGACTTGGCCCTTTGTATAATAAATTTTAAAACTGTTTACTAATAAGTCCCACAACGGGTTTTATATGAACATTAATGGGGAAAAGTGAAACACGTCTTACACTGGATCTTGTAAATAATGCAAAAGGTCTAATTGACCATAATCACGTCTGGCATTTCTCTTTGTCGATAATGTATCGGGCACTTGCATTATTGCACTGATGCAAATGCAAGGCAGCAACCCCTCATCTGGGTCTGGAATTCAGTAAATCCAGATGCCCCTTGAACCCATGTGCAAAAACAGCCATCTCTGAAGACATTCACCTGGGCAGAGGCTGGAAATGTCATTATTGTCTGTGGGAAAGTAAGTGGGAAATTACTGAAAATGCAATTTAAATGAGGAATTTTTTCCGAGACATACATATTCATAACTCGCAAGCTGACAAAGCGTTGCCGATACCATAGGAACCACTTTATAAGAAGAGCTGATTCTTCCAGATTCCGTTTGTCAGTGACAAGATAATTTTCACAGCAACAAATTAACATCTCAAAAAGAACTAGGAGGGCAATGATGTGTAGGCGGGAGGTAAGCTGAGGTCTAGCAAAGGCATTCCAGCCTTGACTGGTATTTTAACAACTCTCCTGTGAGGATCTACCCCGTAAGTGTCCAGGTGTCCATCCTGGGAACTCACTACCCTTCTATCCCTTAAAGGTCAGATTATGCACTCTCTCTCTCTCTTTCTCACTCTCTTTGCATTCCGAATCTGATAAAATGAAAGCCCTCCTTCCTTTTTTTTTTTTTTTTTTAAGATTTTATTTATTTATTTGACAGAGAGAAACACAGCCAGAGAGGGAACACAACCAGGGGGAGTGAGAGAGGGAGAAGCAGGCTTCCCGCCGAGCAGGGAGCCCGATGTGGGACTCGATCCCGGGTCTCCGGGATCATGACCTGAGCCGAAGGCAGTCGCTTAACCAACTGAGCCACCCAGGCGCCCCCCTCCTTCCTTTTTAAACCATCGTTTGGGGATGCCTCCTTTTCTACTCTGAAACAAAATTCTGAATATCAACATACAACATTTTTTTTAATTATTCCTGACTTATCACATAAAAGAGAGTCAAAGGCAAGTGGTTTATGGTAAAGCACCATGTATTTCGGTAGGTAAACACTTAGGCACAGCCACACTAAAAAACATAAACAATCAGAATCACCAAAGTGTTCCAGCCCAGATCTCATGCATCAGAACCACCAGGGAAAACAGGTGGACAACCCAACCCAGAGGTGCTGAACTAGAAGTCTGGGGGGTGGGGCCCTAGAACGTGTGCATTAGGTGACTTCCCCAACTGATTCTGAAGTCCTGTGAGATTTAACAACAGCTGGCTATAAGTGACCAGGTCAGGTGCACTTTGCTGGCAGAGCAACCTGGAGGTCATATGGGAAATTGGACAAAGGAGGCACAACCAGAGACGGGGAGGCTGGGCAGGAGGCAGCCCTTCCACACGAGACTTAACTGGCAAGGGCCCCCTCCATGTGGTAAACAGCCAGGAGGAATATTCCAGACAAAACATTGGAAAGATGAAGTAGAAGAGATAGGGGAAAGAAAACTAGGTTTGGGTTTCTCACTTAGGCAACTGGGAGATGTTCCCACCATCAAGTCTCTCCTTCTCAGTCGTAAATTTAGCAATAGCCCCTATATATTGCAAGCTGACTATGGGTCAGACCCGAAGCCCTCAACACCCCAGTGAGGTAGACACCCTTCTCCCATCTTAGATAAGAGGAAGCCAGGGCACAGAAAGGCAGTAACTTTCCCATGGCCACAAAACCAGACCCCACAGTGGAGGCAGTGTCGGGACCTGAGACCCTGACACTCTAAAGCATGTGTTCACTGTGGACTCCTGCACATTCCTTTAGGTCTTAGGAGTCTGTTTGGGCATTGCTGTGCTTTCCAGAATTTTACCAAAGATTCGTGTACAGATCACACTCACCCTGCCTCCATCAGAACTTGTCACTCACATGTTGCATGGGGAAACAAGTGTCAAGTCCTCTTTGCAGAAGAAAAACTAACCACTGTTTGCAACAGCAAGCATTTCCCATTTAGCATAAACTCACCACGGTGATATACTTTTGTCAAAACACATCATTTATGTTAAAAAAGAGAAGTCTTCCCCTCCACCCTCAAGTAATCTTTAAAAGAACTTTCTGGAAGTGGGAGAATGAAGGGCCACCCACTCTTGAATCACTTGGCACTGCTGACAGACAAGGAATTAAAAAAAAAAAACTGCATACCAAGTTTTATCATTATTGATGGCACACAACATTCTAAAGACAAGTGGCAGGGAGAACATAAATGCACTAGAAGGCAACCAACATATCCCAAATAAATCTAAATCTCCTCCAAGCAAAGCTCCTCAATGTTGATGTATCCTAGAACCTTCCACTTCCAAATTCAGGGTAGAAACAGCAGAGGAGGTATCAGTGTATAATAACATCAGCACGAGCAGCAGCTAATGTTTACAGGACCCTTAATGGCCCACTGGCTCTGTGTTCTATCTACATTTGCTCTTCCTTTCTGCCACAGCCCTATATCATTAGACATCATTATCCCCAAATACCAGAAAATGAAGCCCAGAGAAATTATATAACTTGTCCCAAACCTAGTTCTTTAAAATCAGACTGTCCAGAGGGACTAAATACACACACACACACACACACACACACACACACTCACACACACCCCACATGGGCAGAAAACATGTCACCCAGTTCCACATACTCAGTTCAATGTGAAAACACAGACAAAAAGAAAAAAAAAAAAAAATAGCCCATCTCTTTCCAAAGAGCTCCCTGGATACCAGATTAGGAAGACCATTTAACGGTTTGGATGGTTCAGCATGATTTTAAAACCAAAAATACTAAACAAAGTAGTATTATGATAATATCGCTGTTGATGATGTTTTAAAAAAAAGGGAGTTAGAACATTAAATATGGCCAGAAGGCAGAACAATACTCATTTTAAAATCATTAATCTGATGTGATCTCTCATTACAAAAAGACATTGAAGATTACATGTTTGTCCCCTAAACCAGCTTGTTGAAGCTGCTTGAGTTCTGTTTGTTATTCAGGGGAGGGAAATGGCTGCTGTGTCTAAGCTTCCGGGTCATCCTCTATTTCCCCAAAGCAGGATGTGAACTCCACAGGAGTTCTCCACAACTGCTTTTGAGCTGGTTCACTGTAGCTAAGACAAATCTAACTCAATAAAGGGAAACTTTTCTTCAGCTTGCACCAACCTTGCTCAAGCACCAATCCACACCAGGCAGCGCACATCACCCCAGGTCCCGACATTATCTGCCTTGATCCCACTGACAGTCCCTGGAGAGCTTTCTCTCATTTTATTTTAAACTCATTATATTTTAAAATGGCCCCCATTTTACAGATGAGAAAACTGAGGCTCAAGGAGGTTCAGTGTTTTGCCCAAGATCATATGACTACCAAATGGTAGTGTCTAAATTCGAACCCAGCTCTACAATTTCTGACCCTGTGTTCTGTCTCCTGGACCGTAACACCTCTGATGTTGCAACAGATGCTGAGAAAATGCTGCTAGAACATTTTGCTTATAATCCTGCATGATCTTACAGGGAGAGTAAGAAGAAAGAAATGTGCTTTCCCTGGAAGCACAGTGGCTTACTGCCAGTGGCGTTGTTGTGAGAAAGATGAGAAAACACACCAGGAGGACCACTTTGAGGCTCACACTCAAAGCTTTCTATAGACAGGACCTCTGAAAGTGACAGGCTTGAGATATAAGCTGGAGCTGAAATCAATGTTACAAGGATTTGAGGTTTTAAAGCTCTAGATTTCAGGAAGGAGGAAAGTGGCATGTATGCCGATGGTAGGGCTGGAAGAGGCATCACTCACCTAGAACACAAACTTCAAAGCACGGGCAGGAGGTCCTAAGCCTTGTATCCACCCACTACCTCTCTGCCTTCTCTACAGGGAAGAGGATTTTCAGAAACACTTGCCCTTTCCTTCTAGGTACTTCACCTTACCTGCCGCTAACACTTTGTAATGACCTACCTCCAGAATTTATGAGGATGGCTTGCTATACGTAAAGATTGAAAAGTAGAAAATTATGTGTGGGCATTAGCCTTCATGAAACAAGAATAAAAAGGTCTCTTTGTAAACCCTCTAAGGTGAAGGCACAGAGGACCTGAATTCAGCTCATAGGGAAGACGGGCCTGCCTGTGGAATCCAGCTGCTGAGACTGGGCCTCGGGCTTTCCTGCTTGTCCTTCATGTTCAGTGGGGTGGGAAGGGCTTCCATCAGGCCCCCTCAAATTCTCACAGCCCCAAACAACTTTCTCCTTAAAGCTGGGTAAGAAGCAGGCCTCATCCCACCTCACAGAGCACCCTGAGAGAAAGAGGACCCCTCTTTGTTGCCTCCTGGGCTCTAGATCTCAAAGGATGGTTAAAGGTATGGGGGAATGAGGAATAAGGCCACCTGGAGACCCATCGACCACTAACTGCTTTTGGGTTCAAATCTGGTTCTACCCTTCCCTGGGCTTATGTGAAAGCTACCTACCATGAAGAATAGTTATGTAATCTTTATTACAGACAGAACATCTATTAAAATCCCTTGAACCTCTATGGACTCAGAACTCATCAAGTTTCTACAAGGTCCTGGTACTCTAGTCATTATTCTCTTTCCTCACTAGATTATGTCCAAGACTGACTGCATAATTTACAGAACTGCATGTGAAATGAAAATGTAAGGCCCCTTACTCAAAAGTTATTAAAAAATTTTTTTTGGGCGCCTGGGTGGCTCAGTGGATTAAAGCCTCTGCCTTCGGCTCAGGTCATGATCTCAGGGTCCTGGGATCGAGGCCCGCATCAGGCTCTCTGCTCAGTGGGGAGCCTGCTTCCTCCTCTCTCTGCCTGCCTCTCTGCCTACTTGTAATCTCTCTCTCTGTGTCAAATAAATAAATAAAATAAAAATCTTAAAAGAAAAAGAAAGCTCAATTTAAAAAAAAAAAAAAAATTTTTTTAATATTTTACTTATTTATTTGACAGAGAGAGACACAGCAAGAGAAGGAACACAAGCAGAGGAATGGGAGAGGAAGAAGAGGACTCCCCACCGAGCAGGGAGTCTGATGTGGGTTTCGATCCCAGGACCCTGGAATCATGATCTGAGCCAAAGACAGAGGCCCAATTATTCATCCACCCAGGCACCCCAAAAGTGATTAAGAATTTCAAGAAGGTGGCAGTAGAGCATTAAAGCAAAGGTGGGCCCTTCTCAGTATGGGGCTCGGTGTGACTGCACAGGACACACATTCATGAAGCTATCCTGATTATGCCAAACTGCAAAAGTCCATGAGCACAATTAACTCTTATGAGTTTGTTTTGAAATATTCATATGAAATTGTATCTTAAAAACACAAACCCTGGGGCACCTGGGTGGCTCAGTTGGTTGAGCGACTGCCTTCGGCTCGGGTCGTGGTCCCGGAGACCTGGGATCGAGTCCCACATCGGGCTCCCTGCTATGCGGGGGGGCCTGCTTCTCCCTCTCTCACTCCCCCTGCTTGTGTTCCCTCTCTGGCTGTGTTTCTCTCTGTCAAATAAGTTTAAAAAAACTTAAAAAAAAAAACAAAAACACAAACCCTTTCAAACTAGAGATACCACACAAGGGATTGGCAGGCTGGTTTCAAGGAAAGCCTCTTTTTAATCCTTTAGCTATGATTATATAAATATAACCTCCCACTGGGTCTCTTCAGGGAACCCAGTCCCTATGTAAAGGCTTCCCAGTCGACAACCTGGCCAAGTGAAATGGGAAAATCAAAGTTTACTATCATAAAATCTAAGGATTCTTTCAATAAGTTTGAGTCCTCATTTCCAAAGTAAATGTAAAGGGGTTATATTAGCTAAGCTTTCCAATAAAATATGCAGTCATGCCAAAGGCTCAGACAACTTGGTTTCACTTCTGGCTGAGGCTGGACATATTGGGGGAAGGGTGGAGAAAATTCTATTGACCTAACAAAGTCAGTAAAAGGCCAAATCCATTGTATTAAGTTGCTGGGGGGGACAAACACCACAAATGACATCAGAGTAGCCTGCCAAGTACTAAATGAGTGACACTCCACTGATAAACTGAAAAAGTAGCCACTTTGGAAATCTGGGATCTGTGCACCTATTATAGAATGGGCCCTTGTGTCCATTATCTATGACCTGGAAAAGGAATGGAAATTCCTCATACATAAAGGAATTGAGAGTAAAACTATTATCTTGGAACTACTGTCTGGCAGAAAACAGCAAGCACGGCCTTCCATTTGTTTCAGGAGCAGGTGAACCCTTATGGTCTAATTCTAACCCCAAGTAGTCTAACCAAGGGAATGTGCTCTCAGGTGCTTGGCCTCCAACAGAGGGGTAGCATATCCTAACTTACGATGGATGGTCGAAGGTGGCTTGAGTACAGTCCTGAGGGCATGATGAACACAGAATCTTTGTAAAGAATGACATTCTTTACTATATTCAACAGCCATGGTATCATCAAGAGAGGCTTTACTAGGTCTTAGATCCTGACAGGCTATGTGTCGCTGTCCTCGGTGCTGAATCGTCATCTCGCAGCCTTGTCCCTTCAGGGTAATTCCTGCATGTCCCTAGTTGCTACTCCCACTTTTTCTTAGTTCATCTTCTACACTTGATAAAAGTGAATGTAACAATGAAAAAGATGGAACAAGCATAACCATGACCCTATGTTTAGCAATCTATATAATGAGTTCTCAGGACATATGCTCTATAGCTATAAATGTTCTTCTCAGTGGTTGATTGGAGAAGCATGACCTCCCCTCTTATTACCCTGGTGCTGTATCTTTGGACCTTACAGTTATTTGGGACTTCCACTTTCCTTGTGAGGAATGTCTGGTACCCTGCCTCTCTATGTAGTGAACATCAGGTCATCCTTACATACCCACGTCAACCATGACCTCACCTGGAAAGCCCTTCCTGACTGCCTAGTTGCCATTCCAGACAGACACACAGTGATGCCTTCCTCCACACCTGCACAGTGATTTACACATCGTTATCCCATAGCCCTGCAGTTTTGAGTTTGGATGTCCACTTCCTTTATTCAAATATGAGCTCCTTGAAGAAAGGACTTAAAAGAACACAAAATGGGATCCAATTATTTCAATTGTCAAGGCTTTAAAATCTCTGTGGTTTCCTTCTACCCAGTTCCTATAAGATCAAAGTAAGACACAGACATGGTGGTATTTAATATTCAACTGGGTATATGGAGTTTTATTTGCTAGTATCAAAAACAACCGAGGAGGGCAATCAGTCACCACAGACACAGATGGAGTCATCTGGAGGCTGAAGGCCAAGATGTCAAATGACTCTCCCAAGGTCACCCTATTCATCAGCAATAGCATCAAGATAGGACCTGCCCAGCTTGCCAGGACTGGAAAGTCACTACAACCTGCAGTGTTCCCAGGGACTGCAGTGTTCCCAGGGACAGCAGTGGGAGGGGGCCAAACTGCTGAGAGATTATTGGATTCCCACCAGTGGACTCTGGGACAGTCATGATATCTCTTCTAGATGAAGGCACTTCAGACTCTAGGGGATGTCGGGCCAGCCTCCCCCCCACCCTCCGACCAGGCTAACTCAGGACTGCAACCATACCTAGAAGTCAGTAGAGCTTCCCATCAAGGAGGCAGGTGAGAGTGGGGCTATCTTGATTTTAGAGATGGAAGAGGACAGTCACTGAATGAGCACTTGGGCTGGATCTGAGATTTTTAAAGGCTCATTCTTTCTAATTCACCAACTTTATTTTAATATTAACTCAGTTAAATTTTTTTCCAGAAGGTGTAAGGAAGGAGAGATATCATAAATCCAGATACAGCAGAGAGCACATTAAAAATGCAGTTCTATTATCTTAAAACTAGAGATGTAATTAGAGCAGTCATGTAATATGAAGAGAAATTACCAGAAAAAAAATATTTTAAAGGCCTGGGTGAAAAGAGAAAAAGGTCTATATCATTTAATCTCTAATACATGGAGAAAGAAGGAGAAAAATACGCCTTCAGATCTTTCAAATACTTCCCCATTGCCCCCTAAATTATCATTTTCACTCAGGTTTTCTGTTCCACATGCATAATTTACCACTGTGCACAGGAGCCTCATTTCTTCCTTTCTTTTCTCAAGAAGCCTATATCCTGGGAGGATGTGAAATTCATCCCCAGCTTCATCCAAGTCATCCATGTCCTTGAGGAAACTTGAAATTTTTGTTTGGAAAGAGCATTTCCTCCTGCTGTACTTACTATTAACTCTAAGAGTTCCCCAAACAAAACACTGTATCAAGTTATCACAACACCATATTTATCCAACAAGCTCTGAGGGAGTTCTTGTAGTGTGCCTGATACACTGTCCTCATTGTCTGAGTTGAAGATACACACTAGTAAAAAGATCTCTGCCCCAAGACCTGGCAGTTGGGCAAGAAGCCGGGAGGGAAGGAAAGGAGTGATGACAGCACGTTCCTTAGGGCTACGATAGAGGAGGCCACGGAGGATAGGTCTCAAGCTGTCCTGGGAGCCCAAGAAGGCCTCTAGGAGGGAGACTGCAGAGGAGTTATTGAATAAAGACATGCATTACAGCCCAAGGGGCAAGAAAGAATGTCCAGTAGAGTAATCGGAGATCAGGGATCTACCGCAGATGGCAAATAGGCCAAATCCAGCCTGACACCTGTGTTTCTATAAATAAAGTTTTACTGGAACACAACTATGTCCATTCATTTATGTACTGTCTGTGTGCTTTCACACTATAATGGCAGAATTGTAACAGAGGCCTCACAGGCTGCAAAGTCCAAGATCCTTACTATCAGGACATTGAAAGAAAAAGTTTGTTGATCCCTAATGTAAAGGATCTGGCTTTGAATCCATAGACTAAAAAGCTTACAAATATTATAATTTAACCTTTAGATGTTGTGTGACTGACTTCTAAGTATTTAAAACCCCATTCCTAGAAGTGTGCTTCAGGCAAATTAAAATTGGGGGTGGGGAATAAGGTTGGAAAATGACAGGAGGCAAAATTAAACAGGTTTCTTTCTCAGGACTTTTCAGAGCCCTTAATATGCAAACGCACAACTGCCAAGAAAAAAGTGAGAAAGTAGAATTTCCCAAAGTTATCTGTTCAAAAGACTCCTTTTGTAAGGATCCTCTCTTTTGCAAGAAAGCCCTTTAATTCTAGCATACGTATTTCTTTTTGTATCCAAAACAGCCTACATGTCAGGACAACGCATAGCTTGGAAACCTCTGGATTCAGCAAGCCATTTGGAAAAACTAACCTAAAAAGTAGAAGAATCACAACTTTCTGGTACTGAAACAGGTTTTTCCATTACTTCACCTCTCAAACCAATGAGTTCATCACTGCCCTGTGAACGGAAGAATTCCAACACTTATGAATAGAACCTACCAGAAATAAAAATTAAAAACAAACAAACAGGGGCTCCTGAGTAGCTCAGTTGGTTAAGCAACTGCTTTTGGCTCAGGTCATGATCCTGGAGACCCAGGATCGAGCCCCACATCAGGCTTCCTGCTCGGCAGGAGGCCTGCTTCTCCCTCTCTCACTCTCCCTGCTTGTGTTCCCTCTCTAGCTGTGTTTCTCTCTGTCAAATAAATAAATAAAATCTTTTAAAAAAACAAACAAACAAACAAACAAAACAAACCCTCCCATGTCCAAGGCATGGGGACCTCGGGCTCAGGTCCTCGGGGTATTGATAATACAATGCCTGATGAATAGATGAATGGTGTCCACCCAGAGCTTGTGCCCCTGCGTCACCCGTAACTGAGAAGTCATTCTCTGGAACTGGTGGTAATGGCTGGGATTCTCACCTCACATGGAATGTTGCTGACAGAAAGAAACACTGCAGCATGCTGCTATTAAGTCTGGAAAACTCCGGAATCCCAGTTCCAGAGAAAATCTCTCTCCATTTTCGCCCACATTCACTACTCTCAATCAAAGGAAAAAATAGAAATGCAAGCCAAGAAGGGATGAGAACATGAAACATGGTTAGCAGAGGCGCACATCTCCCAAAATGGATTCAATTCCATCTGGTGTAATAATAACCTGTATAAACCATAAAGAGTTTCCACATGGGATGGCTCATTTCACAGAGGAACCAACCATGAAGGCAAGGGGAGAACAACGCAGGGAGAGGAGGGGACTGTACTGGGGGCACAAAGGTCCTGTTCTCCTCTTCCTGGTGCTGGGCACAACCTAGGTTTAAATCCAGACACACTCAGGACTGATGGCACAGGCTGATGACACAGACTCTTAGACCTTGTGTCTATGCCTCTAAAATTGGAGAAGGGGAGGGGGACCATAAGGCTTTAGCACAAAGCCTGGCAAATGGTAAATAATCACAGGTGTAGGCAGGATTCACTGAGATAGGGAAAGAATGCCTAGCATACTCTCGGGATGGGGCAAATACCAAGGCCCTAGCATCTGCCCTCAAGGGTTCTGTTGCATATGGAAAATGTTCAGACTGACTCTTTTTGGGATCTGGCTTTTCCCAACTAGCCAGAACCTCTGGTCTCTCTATTCCCCAGCTCTGTAAGCACACTTGTGTCCTGCACACAAGGAGATTGACAACTACATGTTCTTGTGCTCACAAAAACTGCACCCCCTTTGAACTTGACCTCTGATGGCTGAGTCTCATCTATGACCATCACAAATGCACAGGGACAGATGACCTGGGAAAAGGTCTACAGTCAAGGCAGTTCCATGTTCCCTGAACTGAAAGGAAGTAAACCCAAGACAAGAGATGTGTTCCCATCAGTCACTGCTGGAAGTCTTACCTGAACAATTACTTATTTTGTGGCTCCTGTTAAACTCGGTAAATATGAACCTAGAGAACACAATGCACCTAGGTATTTAAAAAAACAAAAAACAAAAAACCTCCAGGCTTAGCAACCTTCAGGCTTAGCAAAAAGAAAAGTTTTAGCAAAGCAAAGGTACCTGGGCAAGCAGCCTCGAGTATCTAAACCAGTATGCAGCTTTAGCCCTGCTCCCAGAGCAGCCATGTGACTCTTAGCAGCTGCCTCTCCTTCCCGGGCTCCAGGCTCCCCTCAGCTGAGCCAGGAGGGAGACCACCAAAAACTCCAGGATTATGCATTGCCCTGAACGCACACTGTGCTATGAACCGGAAATGGGTACAAACTATTATGGAAAGGCAGAGTCTCCCTGCATCTCCTTCAGTCTATTTCTTTTTTGAACAGCAAAAAACAATTCAATTTTTAATTGCTGATTCCCCAAACCCAATTTCACTTTCTTGCTCACTGGTAACTGTGGTGGTTTTTATTCCAATTTCGTTGGATATAAGTAAATTACATTTTGCAGTGCATAAATGTTCTTTGGGAGGACAAGGTCAACTTCAGGGGGGAAAAGGATAGGGAAGCTTTGTCTCTGATTATTTCCCATAATGTCATGTAGATTATATTTTTTAAATGTAGATGAATTGTGATTTAAAGAAATGTTGTCATAATGCGCTATGAAATAAACTCAGAAATAGGCTTCCTAACCAATGCCTGATGGATTAGCTCCTCCGTTTGTTAACTGAATTTGTGTCTCAGCCTCTATTCACTGCTCTGATGGTTATTTTCGAATTGTCACTTGAGCTCTATGGAACCTCCAGGATTTATTTTCTGTCCTGTGCTAAGATAAGCAGTTTCTGCTATCCCACAGGAAAACTACAGTGAGTACAGGATCGCCAAGGGCCCACTTCCCCGGTAATCATCACCAGCATATGAAGATCACTCAGCCATAGCAACCAGAAACCCAGGCAGAATTAATTGTGAAAGTTACCTAATTGTAGCCACTCGAAATCAAATAAGGTAGGAGCATTCATTTCTGACTTCAGCCTCTGGATTTTCAAAGGCAACATCAAATTTCTCCCAAGTTACACTTGCATGCTCATTCTCTCTTGTCCATTAAGAAGGAATGTATTTACTTACGCCAGTGACAAGCAGACTCCCAGCATCTGATTTTATTTATTACACAATCTCACTGCAGAAAGCCGTTTGTTACCTCTACTTTACACTTATAATAAAGGGTGACAATATTTATCAAAAAACTCATTATTATGTGAGACAAAAAGCTAAAATTGGATTTTCAAAATAAAAATAGCAATCAAACAAAATCTCATTTAAAGCAAATAGACTTTTCCACTCTGATGGGGTTATTGAATGCTGATGAGCTCTCCTCCATGAGTGCTGGAGAAGGTTGTACTGCTAAGTGGTTTACCCAAAACACCCTCATTTTTCATCAGTTCCTGGCATATAAAGTATCTGCATAAAAATTACTTTATAACTTCAGTTTTGGGGCAAAATAAAGCCTAACTCTGATAAATATTGTTGCTTATAAACACATTTCCAGAAGGGTTTATTTATTGACCACTTCAAGCCCACCAGATTATTCGAGGTATCAAAATTGGCTTCCAAATTTAGATATGTGCTTTAAACCACTAAAAACGTCATTGAAAAAGCAGCTCATGTGCTCTGACAGTTTACTATGTGCCAGAATCTGTGCCTAGGACATCCACAGTTTCCTTTCCCCTCAAGGCCCCAGGGGCCTCTGACACAAGAACACAATGACAGAAACTCCAGCCCCTGCGTGTCCACAAACAACCTGTTTCCTCCTCAATAAAATGCATGTGGAACTCGGGCCAGCTCCCAAGGATTACTTAAAAACTAAATAAGAGGGGCGCCTGGGTGGCTGCCTTCAGCTCAGGTCATGATCCCAGGGTCCTGAGACCAAGCCCTGCATCAGGCTCCCTGACCAACGGGGAGCCTGCTTCTCCCTCTCCGACTCCCACTGCTTCTGTTCCCTCTCTCACTATATCTCTCTCTGTCAAATAAATATATACAATCTTAAAAAAAAAAAAAGTAAATAAGACCGTTTATGGTGAAGCAATTGAAAAATGTTATGAATTAGAGGTGATGGGTTCAAATCCTAACCCTTCCCATCAGCTGTGACACTGAAGCAAGTCATGTGACTTTCTAGGACAGATTTTCAGAGGAGCGTACATTTTAAACCCAATAATTAGAAATGTCTTCTTCCGTTGGTATGCCTACATAACTATTGTTTCAATGCAGAGTTATTACTTTTTTAAAAGTCTAATTCTAAACAGCCAGTGTCCTTAATAGGATGTTAATTATTAAATGGTATAATTCACCCTTGGGGAAGTTTATTTACTTTTACAATCCCTCATGGTAGCTGCTAATGCTAAATATGAATATCTTGATTAATAGCAGCAACATAATTGGTGTCCAATATCTATTCATCACTACAGCTCAATTTCTTTATAAAGTACCCCCTTATATAATAAATAAGACCTTCATGTTCTACCTGACAGCTTGATTAATGACCCTACAATCAAACCCTTTTACATAGGAAGTGAAGGGTGAATATTGTAAGTGTCAGCTCTTTGGCTGTTTCCATTTGGTCCAGAACCATCCACTGGTCACAGAGAAGAGGGACAACTCCAGCTATGTGTGGCAGGGGCAGGGGCTGTAGGAAGCCACAACTATGCATCACTATGGGGGTCAACCAGAGGACTTGCTAGCTCACAGAATCTACTCAGAGTTAACATCTATAGGGTACCTTCCTTCCACAAACATTTCCTGAGCTCCTGCTGGATGTGGGAGTGGAAGATGCAGCCCTAGCCCTCAAGGGCCTCCCAGGCTAGGAGGCTGGACAGACAAGAACATCCTCAGTGCATGCCACACCCCATTCTCTAGGCTCACTGACCACACAAACTCCAAGACAGCAGCAGGGGAGCAGACAGACCTGCTGACACAGGAGTCAAACATGGTTCTTGGAAGACACCAAAGAGGAAACAACACATGACCTCGGTCTTGAAGGAAGACAGGACTGTAGCTACACAGGGAGCTGCCAATGAGACTGGGGGTGGGAGCAGCACCTGGTGGACACAAAGAGCTGGGACCTCCCTGGAGGAGCCCTGGGTGGGGTTCCTACTCCAGAAGTGAGTTCACATATTTCAGGGACTGTGTGGCTTTGGCCAGTCAAGAGCTTTATTTAGTTCCCCTGTCTGTGAAATGCAGATGATAATGTTCATTCACTCACAGGACAGGTCTTTGTCACATGCTCACTCAGGGTCCTAGGCATGAAGTAAGGTCACACTCCATATCCCACCTGGCCCAGAGCAAGTGTGCAGCACACACACCCATACATGGTCCCATCTGATAACCTGAGAGCCTCCCCATTCTACCCCACTCCCAGCACTGTTGGCCAAGGGTCTCACAAATGCCAAGCTAAGGCTGTTCTTCATGTTACACCCATATTTATGAATGACTTTCCTTTTCCTTTCCTAATCAAATTTTAACAAAAAGGCAAAAAAATAGTTAAAAAATAGAATGGGAAGAAAAGGAAAAGAAAGAATCTCTCAGAAACAAAAGCTAAGAAAATCCATGGCACAGATCAAGATGGGGGTCTGAAAGGGGCTCAACCTGCAGACCCAGCTGAAGAACTGTGGAGGACCTCAGCCGAACTCCACTAAGGTGAGGTTCCTTCACCATCAGAGAGGTGGACGTACAGACTGTCCAGCCAAGCATCCTGGTGAGTCAAGATCAACCTGGGTCCAAGTTGAAGAACAGGGGACATGCACCCCAAGAGCAGCTGCAGCGTTCCCACAGAAAGTGTTTCCTTGGGGAGCAGGACGAGCACAAGGCTGCCTAAAGGCCTGGCTTTCTCAGTTTTTCTGCACATCAATCATCTGCACACAGCTACCAAGGTGCTGACAGAAGACACAAGTGTTAGCATTCCCATTTTGTTTGGGAAGTTTAATCCTCAGCGGATTGATGTTTCTCACTCCCTTCCCAGGATGACCTATGCACAGTCTCCCAGAGGAACACTTCAAGCCATTGTTCTCTCTTCCTTTCCCAAAAAGGGGCGACTGTGCAGGTGGACACAGCGCAGGTAGGTACCATCAGCCAACACTCAAACCAATCTCCATGCTGAAGCTGAGGAAACAAGCTTGCTGTGCAGACAACGCTTCAAGACCAGTGCCTAAAGTGCCTTGCAAACAGAAGGATCCAGAGACTCTAGACACCAAACCCTCAACAAGTAGCTTCATGGGTTAAGGTCCCAGATTCTTCCCTTCTGTAGCCCAGAGCTGAAAGCCCCAGATGCAGAAGAGCAGAAGCCCATTTAAACACCCCATTTTATCCTTATTTATTTTAAAACTGTTTTTCTTCGAAGACATCATTTTTTTTTATTTTGACAGATAATATCTGCTAATGGTATCAATTAGTGGGCTTCTGACCAACTGTTCTGTTCAAAGTGCAAACCAACTGGATTTAAGTAAAAGCATAATAGTAATTTCGTAATTTCCAGGTAAACAACCGAAACAGCCGCCCAGAAATAGCAAAATGCAGTTTGTAACAATGCCACTCAACCTTGCCTTTTTGTTCCTGTGCCTGCAGAAAATCTGAAAGCTTCTGCCCAGGTGTGGACTCAGGGAGGCCGACCTCCTGGCAGACAGATGCTAGTTTCTCTCCTCCTGTCCACCTTGGGAGACCAGAGATACCAAGACTGCCAGGCAAGCAGCACCTTTAGAGAGGAGTCTAAAAAGAAGGCTACCGTAGGTACCAAGAAAGGCAAAGCTGCCTCTAAAGCCTCTAGATGACAAAAGGAAGTATGGAAAACATCGGAGCCTCCCCTGCTAGGGTGAAGGCTATTTTCTGGGTATTTCCTGAGCTTCCAGCAAATATCAGCATCACAGAGAGTTCATGAGCCAACTGAGCACACAAGAACCCCCAGATGAGGGTCTGGGCCACAGTCCCATGGCAGCTCATCCCTTGATGGAATCTTTTCTACCTTGTCTTCACCCATTTGCTTCCATCTCTATGGAAACTGAAGTGGGAATGAGAAGCCAGCCCTGAAAGCAATCGTCAGAAACTATCTCCTAATTCTATTTCCATGGAAACAGATGACAGATCAGTGGAAATAAGGTAATATTTTTAAATAGGGTAATCCTTTAAAAAAAATTCTTCTCACCTGATTTTCTACCACTTTTACAGAGTTGAAACTTGAGAGAGTATATTGCTTATAAGTTACACAAGCAGCAACATACTCTTGACGTTCAAGATAAATGTTGGGGGGCGCGTGGGTGGCTCAGTGGTTAAGCCTCTGCTTTCAGCTCGGCTCATGATCTCAGAGTCCTGGGATCAAGCCCCGTGTCTGGCTCCCTGCTCAGCAGGAAGCCTGCTTCTCCCTCTCTCCCTCTGGC